>JAHBCN010006508.1:0-48609 GCA_019359885.1 Listronotus oregonensis
TATATATATATATATATATATATATATATATATATATATATAATTTTAATTATTATTAATTATTTTTATTGAATAATAATTTATATTTAGTGTTATACTCATTCATACCAGTAAAGCAATTTAAGGTATTGGTTCCAAAATTCCTAAGCTCTCTGTTCAAAAACAAAGGGTAATATTGGGTAATCATTTTAAGCGATTAATAGCGATCATTGTCCTTGTTCTCATCAAAATTCATCCCTTATTGTTATCCTAAAATCCTGCTAGTAGTCAGAATATTTAATATGCAGTAGATCAATTTCAAAGCAAAAGTTAACAAATTAATTGGGAGATACAAAGGTAAGCCTTTGGGACTTGAAATGAAATTGAATTATGCACAATAATACAGGGTAGCACGTTAAAATGTTTTACCTAATAATAATAATAATACCTTAAAAATTTAAAATTTTGGAAAACCCCTACATGAAAATAAATTTTTAAAGAGCATTATAAACTATGATAAAATTTCAAAATCTTTGAGTTAATTTAAGTTAAATCGAGATAATAAACATGTGGCGACCCACCAATAACACTAGTTAACACAGGATTTATGATATGACAATTTTTAGTAGTTTTAATAGCTATTTGTGTATTAAGAGCGCAAAGTAATGTCGCTCTGAGCGAGATGTTTCGCGCGGCGCGTAGCGGAGCGCGGCTATCTCGCGAGAGCGACAATGTCACTTTGCGCTCGAATTACACACAAGATTTTTTCTACAACCCCAGATTTTATAAAATAATTGGTAAAAATTAATGATTATTGATATAACCTCAAATTTGACAGTTCACATTTTAAAAGGTGAAAGCATCATTTTGCGCTACAGACTATTGTATTACGTTATGATTTAAATTTCTGTGTAACAATATCTAAATGTTTTTGGAATTCTTCTAATACTTCTTCCTTTTTTAGGGGTGAAAAACTAAGCGAACTACTACTCGGTATTAAATGTCTGTGTTTGATAACATATATGTAATATTTTGAAATGATTTTATTCATTCTTTTTTTTGGGAATATTGTAATATTGGGTCGAAATTTGTAGTAGACTCTTCTGAATGCTGTTGAACAAACCATTTTTCGAAAGATGTTGGTCGCAGTTCTCAATTAGCGCAGTTAAGTATAAAACTGGAATGGCGTATTTGGACATGGCTCAATTCTTTACAATTACATATTTTATACTTTTTAAAACTGTCCATTATCAGATAATTATTACAATCAATTTATTAAACACCAATAGCTGTTAAAAAACTTTTTGATACGTCAAATAATCATTTGTTTATTTTTCTTGACAGCAGCGGCAAGCATGGCCTCCTATCATATCTAAACATAATACTCGCCTGTGTTATGTGAAAGCTATAAATATAATCAGTTTGAATAAGAAAAAAATAGGTTTCTACCAGCTTTAGTAGTACAAAATTAATAAAAAATAAAAGAAGGATATCGACAAACCAATTTTTAAACTGTTTTTCGTAACTAAAGTTGGTAGTTTTCTATTTTATTTAAAGCGATAATTTGGACATCAATGTAATTTATAGATAATGCGAATTGTTTACTAAATATACATTTCTACTATCTTTAGTATAATGAAAAGTTTAGAAAATTAGAGTTTGTAATCATAATAACTATTTTTTAATTACTTTCTATAACTAAAGTTTGTAATTTATCACTTGATTTGTCGTAATGTACATTGTTATATGACGTAGAATATAAAATTCAATTATTTATAAAAAAGTACATTTCTACCACTTTTAGTGGAAGAAAACTCCGTCAGAACGATGTAGGGACTTTCCGAACATAAACTTTTATTATTCTGTATAACTAAAGTTGGTAATTTGCATTTTACCACTATTAAACATTCAACGGAACATGCAAAGCTGAAGTAGTTAATAAAAACAGATTTAATAAAACCGTTATTGTAATATGTATATACATTTAGATCTTTATATAATTATTACCTAAATCTATATAAAATCTAGTCATTTTTCTTATTATTTACAATATTAGAGGTAAAGGTGCAATTCTCACAATTTTTAATGACAATTTCAGATGAAGTTTCTACCGTTCAACACGTACTGTGGTGTCAAATTTGACATTTTTCTATTACGGTTTCTTGATAACTAGCAGACAAAATTGTCGCTCGGCGAGCGACAAAGTAAAAAAACGCTTGCTCCTCGGAAAAGTGCAACTTTGTGTTTTGTTTTTGAAGCGCAAACATGGTACTTTTCGCGCGGTTATAGAAACGTATTTTACTACTTTGTTATACATATTTTTCCGGTCAATATTAGTTTCATAGTATGCATATTTATAATTTACAATACATAAAATTATCTATAAGGCATCCTTTCAAAAGAAATGGTCACTAGACCAGACAACTTGGGACTAAAAAATATTACCAATTAACCAATAGTTAATTTGAAAAAGGTATACCTTTAATCTTTGCACGTTAAATTAGAATTAATGTATAATTTTGTTAATTAAGCAATGAATCGGCATAAGACAGGGTTTTTCTATCTGAAACAAAAAGTTCCGAGACATGGCGAAGCAAAAATTAAAAAGGGGGCTATTTGTATAAGAAAAATAATGAAAGATAGGATATTTAATATTATGCCAAATAAAACTGTATGATGAGCTTAAAGTGCCTTTATAAAGAAGAAAATGTGAAAACTGACCGTAACAAAAAATCGAAAATTTTAAAGAGGGTAGTAGTTAGGTCTCTAAGAATTTTGGTAAATGTTGATTTAAAGTTTGTAAACTAATTTAGTGGTTTGCTTAAAAAATTACTATCTTCTATTTTTTATGGTGCCAACACATTTTGTCAAAGCAACTTTCATCCGACAATTATTGATAAGTTATTTTAATTTTTTTTTGTGTTTGATTCACACAAGTATTTTCGATAAAACAGTACCGAGCTTTAAAAATACTATATTATTTTATATGGGGAAAATTGTTACTTTACATTGCGCGCTTGTGTTATAGAGCAAGCATAGAGAACAAGCCACGAAAATTACTTTTTCTTAAATAAAATACGCTGTTTTTTCTTTAAACGTCGACGAATTAATGCAAAAATATCTCTTTTTACTGGTAATAGAAATTAAGGATGAGTGGGTTTGCAAGGCGGCTTAGACCGATGTCGGTGAATAGTTGGTGTAGTAATGTAGTAAATAAAGCTGTCAGTAGACACTGTCAACAATAAATATTTTTTTAATTGCGTCTTTGATTGCGTTTTAGTTCCGTATTTATAAGCAGTTATTAATATTCAATTAAGTAATTAATAAAAATTTTAGTTTTACTTTTTGTTTAATAAATATTGAGTTGTTGACCTTGTTTTATTGTTTATTCGTATCTATGTTGCTATAATAAAACTTTTTTCTTTGCCGGCGGAAAAGTGAAAAGTAAAGCTCCAGCGAGAGAAAAATAAAACTTCGTGGTCGCCTACACAGGCTACGAGCACAGTCTGAGTTCGTTATGAACCAGTGATCTGCCACGTTTCGTCGACTGCGAAAAATAAACGTCCTCATATATTTTCTTTTACCGGCAATATACATAAAATTGAAAGGCATTGCCAGCATTTCTTAATGGAAAGGTATTGGCAAAAAGGTATCCACAAAATGCGGAAGTGGGCAGTTGGCTGTTATTGGGGCAAGTGTTGCAGAAATAATGCTTTTTAGATTGGCATCATTATATTTTTTATCTATTGGTAATAAAATGCATTTTTATTATTTGTTAGGGACTTTAAATGTGCATAAATAATGCACATGCATAATGTACTCATGTACAAGCTGTCCCATATAAAATAAACCATTATACCTATAAAAACTATAAGAGATATATTAATTGCAAAAGTTAATTAGTGATACGTTTTTTTATTTTTAGTATTTGTTTTGCCAGAGCTACAAAAATTTTATTTTAAATGCGTATTTGCATTATTTGGATTATATTTAAAATTGTAAACCTTTTTGCGTTTATACTTCAATATTTAAAATTAGAAGAAAGTTAAAAACCGGATTTTTTTAAACTTTAATGACTTAACAAGTAAAAAGCGGTCTAAATAGAGCAAAATAAATTTTAAATATATCCACTTTAGCTTTTTAAAGGCTATCTATGGTGCCAACTATAAGTGGTACCATGATGGTACTAAATTCGTACCGTATGGAACCACCTGTCATTTGTGCCATTAGATAGCATTTAAAAAGTTAAGGTAGGAATGTAAATTTCATTTTGCTTTATCTTAAATCTTTTTTGCTGAAATAATTGTTGAAGTTTAAAAATGCCGATTTTAAACTGTTTATAACACCGAAGCTTTTAACTTTAAGCAAAAAAATGTTAGTAGTCAATAGGTTTGAAATTTTATGTAGAATTGAAATATACAAAAATATTTGGGGTGTTCAACCTAAAATAAAAATGTCACATTTTGCTAAAAAAATTCGTATTCAACTTTTTTATTTCTTTTATAGTTTTCCCAGTAGTACACCGGTCAGTTTATATCCGTGTACAAAGTAAAATACCTAATTTGGCCAAAATATAAAATAAAAAAACGTTTGTTATTAGGATGTAATTAGCGGAAAACTATATGCCTATATACAAACTAGACTGGAATGTATTTTTTTCCTTCTATAAATTTTACTTTATAGCATCTTTTTTAATGCTATGTAAAGTAAAATTCTAAAACTTAATATTTTTTACGTAATTAAATGGCATAATCCTCCAGATAATTGGTATTATAACAGCTGGGGTTTTTCCATGATTTACTGTTTTAATATTATTATTAACCTAAAATTTCAGCAAAAAATACTTTTTGTAAAAGAAATAATTGAGAAACTAGTCCCAAGTGGCGCTAGCGCTTTTTTCTTAATGACAAACTCCATGCGTAAAAAAGCCCATTTTCCAAGTACTTGCAAGTTATAAAATTTGATGTCTTAAAAATTAAACAATATATTTTGATGTTATAATCGATAAAAACTGAGAATAAATATGCATTTTTATACAGTTACAAATAAACAATAAAATATTAAAGCAACATAATAAAATTTTTAAAAAACATAAATTCAAAAAGAAAACTTTCAAATGGTTTATAAAAGTAAAAATTATTCTAAATTTTCATTTAAATCATAGGGAGTAATTTTTAAAGGAGTTTAATGTCAACAAAGCTATAACTTATCATTTATAAATATTTTTATTAAAACATTTTGAGCACTTTCCTGAAGCAAACGCCTGACTTAATAAAAAAATTATAAGGCTTCCACTTAAGGTGGTACTATAGTGTAGAGGCATGAATTTTAGGTGATTTTTGAAGTGCTGTAAAAAAAGGCAATTAATATTTTTACTATCCATTTTTTTATGAAATATTTATGAACTTTACAAAAAAACAAATAAAAAATTAAAAAAGTTAAAAATTCAAAACATTAGCAGCTGATAAAGTGAGGTGGTCTTAAAAAATTGGACCGTAATCATGCCCACGATTCCAACCCTCCTAGCAATCTGAAAAAAAAACAAAAAGATTATCAATGTAGAGTATTGTCACAATGTTTTTGACTTTTCGATTTTTTTTTAAATAGTAAAAATTGGAAAATTGGGGATGCGGATAGTTCCGGACTTAGACAAGTCCATAAAAAAAAATTCAATTAAATCGGTCCAGTAGAACCTGAGAAATCGTGGGCATGGTCACGGGCCAATTTTTTAAAACCCCCCCTTCAATTTATCAGCAGCTAATTTTCTGAATTTTCAACTTTTTTTATTTTTAATTTTTTTCTTTATTTTTGTAATTTTAATAGATAGCTCATAAAAAATGGATAATAAAAATATTAATTGCTTTTTTTTACGGCACTTCAAAAATCACCTAAAACTCATGGCTCTACACTAGAATACCCCCTTAAGATAAGTAAAATATAACATAATAAGCAAAACATTACACAAAACACGGTGTATGTGTTTCTAAGCTACAATTTAAAGAACAAACCAATAACTAATATTTCGACTTTGATTCAAAAATAACATTTAAAACCAAGACATGATACAAATCTGTGAGGTGTAATAAAATGCATTTAAACCATGCAAATTAAATGCAACAAAAATTATACAGTGTGTAAATATTCCTGTCCCAGATAATTATTTTTTTAACATAGAGAAAAGTTTAAAGTGTTAGAAAATATTTTCGTTGGCCTGCTTGATTTCCTTTGGTTCAACTTAATGCATTACTATTAACGGTTTCTTTAAGTTCTAAGAAAACCCTAAGCTGCTTTAGTTTTTTCAATGCATTTTATACGTTTCTAAAGAGATAAAATAGCTTTAATTACCGGTGATTATGAATAAGTATCAATAATGCAAAGAAAGATGGAAGTATCTTTTTAAAACATATAAAGCTTTACAATAAAAATATATTCGGTCATATTTCATTTTAATTCTTGTTTAGAAAAATATATTAAAAAAGTTTAGCAAATCAAGAATATTTTTTCGTGAATGAAAAAACCGAAAAATAACTACTGTCAAATAAGAAGGTAACCAAATTCAAAGTTGTTTGATTATTTAATTCTAAAATTTAGGAAATAACATATGTAAATTATAAAAAAAGAATCATATAAAAAGTCAGAAACCAATACTTTATGTTGGGTGTACCCCGTTGTAAACTGTAATTTTTTTCGAAATTCACCAACTTTAACATCAGCATTTCTTGGGTTTAAAACCACCGAGGAAGACACCTTAACTTAAAGAATAATTCCTTAAAATATTTTACATACTTTGATGTTGATAACACTAAAACCAAAAAAATATATAATTTCTCTGATTTTTTTTTGTAAATACACATTTTTACATAAATAGTTTAAAAACTTTAATTTGTACTTCTATTATTTTTATCTACCCTTTTAAAAGTTGCAATTTAATGTAAAGATTTGTGTGTAAAAGTGAGGTTAAATTGGGTTAGGGTAACAAAAATACATATCTTATTTAATCAGAATTGGTAGGCCACTATTTGTGTCTGGTTGCCGGAAATACGCTTTCATATTAAATTTGTAGGCAACTAAGTGTTTATTTAGGATTGACTCATTGATGCGTATTAGGTGTTGGCATATTATTATCACAAATTACCAATGCTTTACCCTCAATGCCAATGTGAAAAATGAACATTGCCAGCAATTTGTTAAAAGCAATTGAAAGACTTGGCCAGCGACGACCCAGCAAACACTGTTTTGCTGGGTCGTCGCTGCCAACTCTTTTAATTGCTTTTAACAACTTGCTTTTCTTAACAGCTTCAATTATTGTAGTTTTTTACAGTTTCTATTTTAACCAATTTTTTAAATCTTGGGTTATTTTAAATCTACGCCCAGTAAATAGTCCAGGGCATTTAAATCAAAATCGCCCGAATAGCGGAAATATTTTGAGCCAGCAGATATCGAGATGCGGTTTTCTGCATTGTGTTCAGGAAGGTCCCAGAAAACGACTCTAGGAAGTCTGGTTCATGCATTTTTTGGAAAATGCCTTCTGGGCCGGAAAATGCATTTTCAATTGCATCATTACTTGCACCATTATAGGAACGACTGCAAACTCGGAAAAATCGCTCGAAACTCGATTACTCGGGGGTTTCGAACTGCCGAACTCGGGTGAATTGGAAAAATGGCGCATGCCTGAAATCGCTCAAACTCGATACTGGGGTTCGGAGCTGCCAACTCGATTCTGGCATTAGAATTACCGGTGTGGCTCGGGAAGGATCCTGGGGGTGTCCGGGGTGAATTGGGGAGAAATGGCAGCGTTCTGAAAATCACTCCAAACTCGTTAATCGGGGGTTTTCAGGGACGCCAAATTCATTTATAGCACTAGATTTCCCCGGGGGCGCTCGGGGGTTCTCCTGTGGGTTGTCTGGGGGGATTGCAGCGTCCATGAAAATATAAATAATATAATATAAAATGAAGTTAAATAACAGAAAAGTCTCTTGTTGATAAAGCATTTATTTGTCAACAAGAAACTATAAATGATTTTGTTTTTTTTTTCAAGTTTTTAAATTTTTTTCGAATTAATTTTCTGCTATAAATATTGTCATGTTTTGTTTTTTATAAAAATATATTTTGATTTTGTAAAAAAAATAAAAAATATGTTTTGATTTTGTAAAAAAATAAAAATGGCTGTTAAAGTTATATAATTGTTGGTTAATTTGGTACATTTTAAAACATTACCCTGGCAACATTGTCCCGTGCGCAGTCGGCGTCTGTGTGGCATCAGTATACATCTGACGTTCAGGACACCCCCACAGAGCCACCCTGAGCACACCCGAGTAATTCTAATGCCAGAATCGAGTTCGGCAGCCCCGAAAACCCCCGAGTAACGAGTTTGGAGCGATTTTCAGGCATGCTACCATTTCTCCCCAATTCACACCCCTGACACCCCCACAGAGCCACCCCCGAGAACACCCGGGTAATTCTAATGCCAGAATCGAGTTTGGCAGTTCCGAAAACCCCCAGAGTAACGATTTCCGAGTTTGCAGTCGTTCCTATAATGGTGCAAGTAATGATGCAATTGGAAAATGCATTTTCCGGCCCAGAAGGCATTTTTCAAAAAATGCATGAACCAGACTTCCTAGAGTCGTTTTCTGGGACCTTCCTGAACACAATGCAGAAAACCGCATCTCGGTATCTGCTGGCTCAAAATATTTCCGCTATTTTTCCTAACTTCCCTGGACTAAAAGTCATTTTTAAAGAAAAAAATTAAATTTTATTTAAACGTATTTTCTTTTAAAAGGGTATGTACTTTCCCAGAGTTTAAAAATAGAAAAAAAAAAATAAAACGGAAATTTAAAAGAAACTTTTCTGAGACACCTTGTAAATTTAGTTTTTATATTTTCCATTATATACTTTAAAAGTAGTAGTAGGCTATGCATTCTGGAAAAGTAAACCAAACCTATCGATAGAAAAGTATTACGAATATGGGATTTCACTCTATTTACTCTTTAGGATGCATCATCCATATACGATACTTGATGTTTGATATTGCATTTTAAATCTCGTGCTCTTCTGTACTTGCTTCGTTCGCTTTCAATCAATTTAAAAGTTGTAAGCGGTAAAGTTCAAATGGAATATTAAATTTTTATTCTATATTATTAATTTTAAGTTATCTTTTCCACAATAGTTTTTATACAATGAAAAGAAAATATTTGTATTTAAAAAAATTGTTTTGCTGGAATACTTGCGCGAACTGGATAGGTGACTGAAAAGCAAGGATGTTAGGATGGCACAAATGTAAATTGTAAATTTTTCTAGTTAAAAAAATGCTTAAATAGAAGAAAAACAATAGTTTCTTAAAGTACACATGACGAATCCGTTGGTTTATATAAAAAATTGAGAAAGATGTTTTTTAATTACCCTAAAAGTAGGTTACTTCCCAGATGGAAACGCTTCAAACCAGATACCAGTCTCTGGATTTGAGTAGCCCCCGGATTACCTAATACTAAAAAATTGCAAATTCACTAACCTCCAATGTGATTTTGATGCTGACATTATCCTCTTGCAGGTCTTAGTTGACCCCCGAGGCTCTATGTAGACTACTTTGAGGCTCATAGATCTGGCCTTTTAAAATATCCCCGAAGCATTGCTAGGGCTCTAGCTTAGCTACGGTAAACCAGAGAATCGTACGTGGCTTTAGCTGTATTTATGATGCCTCATTACTAATCAGCTAAAAAAACTTTTTATTTTATTTTAAATATTATATAATTTCACCGGCATTTTTAAGTTTTTTTCTTATCTTGACAACGATAATCAAGATGTCACTGTAACGGTAAAGAATTTTATGATTTTTAAAGGATACCTAAAGTCCTTTTTAGGCTATTTTTAAGTCCTTTATCAATTTTGTATGTGCACGATTCACATGTTTCAGTAAAAACGTGGCATGAAATAATGTAAAATTTTTTTTTATTTATATGGAAAAAAAACTTTTTTCACTACATGTTTGTATGATTTATTTAAAACTTTAATCTTAATTTTATCAAAAAGTACATAACAAATTAGTAACGTAAATAAATCTTTTGTTGAAAATAAAAGTTATATACCGGGTGGTGCGTCGCCGAGCGAAACATAGGAAATCCCATATAAATTTTATTTGGTTCAATTATTGGCTCCCCTGTACATTTTACAGAAAAAATGTAGGATAACTTTTTGAAGAGACCAATCTGACAAGCCCTCGGGCCAAGTTTTAAAAAAATTTTAATGGGCGAATCTTGAATTATTCAATTAAATGTAATTGCAAAATTACACAAATTTTCGGTTCAGGTAAAACCAAACAGGCACCAGTAAAATGAATATTGTCCCTGACATGAGGAAGTGTCAATAAATCAGTGACAGTTGGTATTTAAAAAAAATGAATTATTCAATCGACGAAAAAGTATCCATAATTAAGTGGTATTATGCGGGAAAAAGTTTTAGAGCAGAATCTAAAATTTTTAAGTTTTTTATTCACAAGCCCGTTCAACATTAAACGTATTGTCAGTAAAGTTCGATCCAAAGGTACCGTAATGAATAATTGTAAATGTTTTACTAGGATAAAAATACAGCGAAAAAAGAAGAGAAAAGATTTTAATATTTACTGAGTGTTATGCGGGAAAAAGTTTTAGAGCAGAATCTAAAATGTTTTCAGTTTTTTTTTCAGCAAGCCCGTTCAACTATTAAACGTATTGTCAGTAAGTTCGAGTCCAAAGGTACCGTAATGAATAATTGTAAATGTTTTACTCAGGATAAGGAAAATAAAGCCGAAGAAAGAGAGAACATAGATTTTAATATTCTACTGAGTGTGGAGGAAAACAAAATGGTTAGTACGAGGGTTCTGGGGCAAGAGGAAAATAAACATCATACAACGGAAAAACACAAAAATATTATTCGTACAAATTTGAAAAACATCAAAAGCAGAAAGGAGATGAAGAGCGAAGAATGATATTTTGTTTTAAAATGATGAAAAGAGCAAATAACGATAGGAAGTGTAAAATTTTAGAATCTAAACAAGCTACAAAACGCTATTTTGTTAGAATGTAATAAAATTTCGTATCAAGTTAAATAAATTTATGATCGGTTGGAATAATGTTTATGTAATGGTTGTTTAAACATTTGATTAATTAATGTTTTTATGTAATTCTCTATTATTTTCAAAAAAGTTATGGTATTTTATTTCATTTTATTTTTCCACACCTAGTAAAATATTAAGAGTTCAGTTCCCTATTTTTTCGGATCTATTTTCGATCTCCCGAGTTAAACATTTACAAATTTTTATTTGATGGCTTTGGACTCAAATTTACTGACAATATGTTTAATGGTTGAAATGGACCAGATAGGCTTGATGGGAAAATAAATTGAAAATATTTTAGATACTGTTATTATATATAAAATTATTTTTTTAATGATCGAGAGTAATAATTGTTATTAGTTAAACTTAATTGTTACATTAAATAAAAGGTTTGATAAAAAATAATGTTAACGGGTCTTTTACTTTGAACGTAATGGTTGTGAGATGGATAAAATGAAAAAAAAATATTCCTTGTATTCGGCTGTTCGTCAGATTTGACAAAGCCTTAAAACAAATTGTTTGCTGGTAGAGGGTGTCTGTTTGGTTTTACCTGAACTAAAAATTTGGTAATTTTGCAACTACATTTAATTAAATAATTCAATATTCGCTTTTTAAAATTTTTTGAAACTTGGCACGAGGGTTTGTCAGATTTGTCTCTTCAAAAAGTTATATTACATTTTTTCTATAAAATGTACAGGGAGCAATAATTGACCCCTTTATAATTTACATGGGATTTTCTATGTTCCGCTCGGCGACGCAATTCTCGGTATGCCTTTTTCTTATTAGATATTTATTATCTCCATAGGTAAAGGGTTTTCCAATAAGAATAAAATGATTTTGTAATGATGTAGTTATCATGGTAATAAAGTTATACCTGTCACTAGTTGTCATTTATGTTTAGTAAACTCTAACAATTTATTATGGCTAAATACTCGCTCCAAGAACGTCTGGTTATTGTAAAACATTTTTACGAAAATTAGTCGTTCTTTTGTGAACACTTTTCGCGCACTTCGCGGAAACTTTTGTCTCAATAATCGCTCTTCTGTGCATGCACTTATCGCATCGTTAAGAAATTTGAAAGTGATTTTACTCTTTACGATGTAAAAACTCCAGTAAGACGCCGCAAAACTATAACAACACGCATCGTGGATTGGTTTTTGAAATTTGTTCTTGTGATGTTTTAAATTATATAAAATTTTTATCTGTTTTTATATGAGACTAAAATTATCCCTTAGCTTTAACCTAGCACCACTGTAACAAAGAAGTGATATTGTAATATGTTTGTCAAAAAAAGAAGAAAGAAAACGTAACTTCAAATATATATTGCTAAACTGCCTACATAAATCTTTGTCCTAAGTCACTGTTAGTAATTTTTGTCAATAAAAACCAAGCTTTTTAAAAGACGGTAAGACAGTCAAATACAAAAGAAACCTCTTTCGTATGAGTTATTATAAGAATTCGTACCTTTATTGGTACTTCTGTTGTGACCTAATAGAGAAACAAAATATAAACTTAATAATACATATTATTTAAAAATAACTTTAGAGCTGTCGCTTTTAAACGGCTTTTTATTTATCTAATAATTTTAGCGTTAATTTATTAATGCTGGAGGTACATATTCTTGACTACTAATTGCAATCCATTACAGAAGGCCTTGGCCCGCAATTTCGGATTTTTCATTTCTCGGCAGCAATTCTCGTGGTGCCTTTCATATTAGATTTTATTTCTCCATAAAAGGGTTTTTCAATGACTAATTAATGATTTATTGAATTATCAAATAAAGTTATACCTGTCCTGTTGCGTAATTTTAGTAAGACTTGTCTAAGTTTATTTGGAAATACTCTGTCAAGTAGTTGGTTATTTATTAACATTTTTACAAAATGAAGTAATTTAAAACATTTAGCGAAAGTCCAAAATGTCTCAAAATCTTTTGGCCATTTAAAATCGGAAAAATCGTTAAGATTGATATTTGGTTTTTTGAAAGATGCGAAGCAATTCTTCAAATAAAAACTTTTAAAAATTACAAGAACTGGTAAGTTATTGATTTATTTTAATCAATGTTTAACAAATTGTTTTAATCGGAAAAATACAGTCGAACTTCTACTGGACCAAATCCCTAAGGTTACGTTGATGGTCTAAAATATAGACATTCCCAAACTACCATCGTTATATCTTTTAAAATAAGTCGAAAGGATACGTCAAGAATCTAAGTTTTGAAGGAGAACAAATATTAAAATTTATTAAAGCTCTGATATATCTATGTACAAAGTCATTTTGGTAATGGGTGTTTGGAGTTTAAGAGAGATGAGTTGGTCAAATACCATTGATGACTTGAATAAGGAAAATCTTGGTTACTAAAGGTACAGAAACTAAAATTTAACTAAAAAGTTTACTATCATTGAAAAATTTAAGGCCTTTAAATTTAATAAAAGTCTAACATTTAGATAGCTGGAAAAGACGAATGATTTTTCTTACTATAGAAAGGGTCTGTACAATAACCATTGGAAAAATACCAAGTTTCATTTTAAATCCATTAGAGACAATGTAACTGCATGCCTTGAAATAAAGGCAATTTAGTAGTAGTTTGGAGATACAAAATTAGCTAAGCACCTGAAAAATCTAGCATTTCATAAATATTGCTTGTGTGTTGTAATTGGTTTCTACAGGCTAACCTAAAACATTAAAAAATAGGGCAATAATTTAATGGTTCTGTACAGTGCGATCCATTATAAGTGGACCCCCGGGTTTTGGCCTTTTATTTTAATTTAAAATTTTTAAACCGAAAATTTATTAAATGGGATTGATAGCTCAAAGTTTTTATGACCTAAATTTATTTTTTTGTGATGTCAACTTCCAACGAGTAATCGTAAAGTCGTCAATTTTTTTAAATAGAATGACTAGTTTCCGTTTATATTTTTCCATGGTTTAAATTTTTTTTTAATAGGTTTAATAAAAAATAAGGCAGTTAAACAATTAGTTTTTAAGATCTTTCGTCTTAAAAATTTCGAAAATAAACATTCTTTTTACATAGTGTACGTAGGTGAAAAATACAATGACATTCTGCAATCTCCTTAATCTTTCAACGGCATTTATTTCAAGGTAACTTAATATTCTATTTATAGTAGATTTTAATGGCACAAGTCTGCCAGGATAAAGCTGCCGATATCTTCTGTGCATAAGAGCCTTTCGTTGATTGTTTCTAACGTAGCATAAGACAATATCGCGTTTTTCTTTATCTGAATAAACCATTTTGACCCATATTGACTAGTATCTTTATCGTTTAATTTTTGACAACTATCAACATGAGTATGTCACAAATTTTAGGTAACTTATTTTTAAATTTTTCGACGACGAAATATCTTAAAAATTAATGTTCAAGTGCCTTAATTTTTACCAAGCCGATTAGAGAAATTTTCAAATATTTAAAAAAATATAGACGAAAACTAGTCATCCTATTTAAAAAAAATGACTACTATTTGATTACTCATTGGTAGTTAACACCACGAAAAACAATTTTAGGTCATCATAAAAAACTTTGAGCGATTCCATTTAATACATTTTTTGGTTTGAAAATTCTAAAATTAAAAAAAGGGCGAAAACCTGGGAGTCCACTTATAATAGATCGCACGGTACTCACACCGTACGGTTTAGTTTAAAATATGTATTTAAATTAAAGAAATATTTTTATAAACTAAAATTTATACAAAAAGATGTTATATTGGGAAGGCAAAATTAAAATTAGATCCAACTGTCGCAAATTTACTTACCTTAGGAAGGGAGTTTCCTAGTTTCGTACACTCGCGTTTCGTACGAAATTTACCTGAAATATTCTCGTTTTGTACACTTAATTATTTAATTTATTTTATGCTTCTCGTTTCGTATACCTGCCATTGTGAAGGTCCAAAAAAACAATCAAATAAATACCATATTAAAATTATTAAAATTTTGTTTGATAAATCATTAAAAGTAGGAAGAGTAAACTTTTCCCTTTAGGCCGCAATCCTGCCATGGCTTAATCAAAGGAGGGATAATTTAGACAAATTTAAAAGTCCCCAGTTCTGATCGGGCCTGGTTATTTTTAGTTAGTTAAAGCGGCTTTTTATTTTTCCCAATTATATTTCAGACGTAATAAATCACTAAAAGTATGAACATTAACAACTTTTGCATATAGGTAGATAGTTAAAACAAATATTATTTTTAGATTATTTTAATATCACCATTATCCAAATAAATATTTTATTTTTCTGTATCTTATTTGAGAGCCAGAAATAATTTGATATTTAGTAAGAAAATTAGTTTTATTTCATTTTACCATATTTTATGAACCATCAAAGACAGAAACCTACCTCAGTTTTTGGTGTACGAAATAAGATTTTAGAAACTAAATAATTAATTTTGTGTACGAAATAAAAATATTTAAGGAAAATTTTTGGGGTGTACGAAATGCAAGTGTACGAGACAAGAATAAATCTCAGGAAGTAGTGCAAATTCAGCACATAGTGATTTCTTTTTGTACGAAATATAAAATTTTTTTATGTTTGCCGCATTAAAGTAAATGATAGCAATGGGCTTAAAAATAACACATCGAAAACGCATAAAAAAGGGTTTAAAAACGGAGCTTGGTGATTGTGCTGTTCTTACTAATCAATAATATGTTTAAGCTCGTAGATGATTCTAAGCTCTATTAAAAGACGACGCGTATTCTTAGTGTAAATACGTTAATCTGTGCTTGGCGGGTAAATTATTTTTATTTAAGTCTAGTTACGACTAGTATAGAATCACACTGCTAAAATATCATTATGTAAGATCAGTTAATTGTTTTAGCTTGTGTAGTATAAGCTATATTTAAGAGAAAATAGTTATTTTAACCCAGTTTTCTCGCAATCTTACACTGTCTCATAAGGAAAAAAAATTACGTGATATTTGCCGAGACCCTCTCTCCCCCACTTGAGATTAAGTGAGGTTCGGCTCAACCCCTCCCCTAAATGCCTTACGTAATTAATGAACGTCAAAAACAACTTTGTAAAGAAAAAGGCCTGAATAAAATTTCTATCTGTTTTTTGTTTCTTAATTTAGAAAAAAAAAATAGTTTGTTATATTTTTTTTAAGTATTGTTTATTAAAATAGAAACTTTTTCCCAGAATAATGTATGACATCAAGGCCATAGCCAGTGGGGGGGCAGGAGGCCAGAACCGCCCCGAAATTTTCATAAAGTTTTTAGTAACTTTTGTTAATAAAGTTTATACATATCTTCAATCGTTGTTAGTTGGATATTGCGGGTGTATAGTCGGTCTTAAAGTATATCGTTATGGCTTTTGACGGACCATAACCAAATAAACCTTTAACGATTTTATTACCTATTGTTATTGAGTAAACCCATTTGTTCATAAAGGCAGGGGTGAGTCAGGTATTTCTTGATTATTAACCATTAGGCATATAAATATTTTGGCTAATATTTTGGTGGCAGTGTTGAAGAACCGTTTTTACTGTGCGTTTCGAAAAAGTTGTTTTACGAGAATATAACTATGTCGCATAGAAATCATTTGTCATTAGATGCAAAACAGGTTGTGAAAAATGTGTATGAAACTTTAATCAGTAGGGGTCTAATTAACAAGAAGCTTTAAAAGAAACCTGTCTACTTACAAAAACTCCAATATCATCAATAAGGGATATTATTGTTAGTGAAGAATTGAACAAAAGAAAAAAACGTAGTGATTTTCAATCTCACCGTATAGACAATAGTGATCAGGACCTAATAAGAAGTAAAATATATTGTCTTTATGAAAGCGGAGTTATTCCTACCTTGGATAAACTGAAAAAGAAGCTAGACAAAGACGAAACCAATATAAATATTAGTCGTGCCACCCTCCATAAAGTTGTTTGTAAAATGGGATTTAAATACCGCGAAATAGACAAAAGACAAGTAGTAATGGAATCGCACAGATTACGCACTTGGATAATTAATTACCTTCAAGAAATTAAAAGATATATGTTAGAAAACAGATTCATAATTTACCTTGATGAAACATGGTTCAATACACATGACACAGTATCCAAAAGATTGGTTGATTCCAGTCAAAACTGTCAGACGAAAGCACCTTCAAATAAAGGAAAACGCATTACCATAATACACGCTGGTTCAGAAGACGGATTTGTCCCAAACTGCTTACTGTTGTCTGCAAAGAATATTTAGCATTCTAGCTTGGATTATCATGAGGAGACAAGTGCAGAACTTTTTGAAAACTGGTTCCAAAATTATCTTTTAAAAAATATTCCAAACAACAGTGTTATTGTCATGGATTACGCAAGCTACCACAGCGGTCTGCTACACAAAGCACATGCTTCATCAAGTTTAAAAACTGAAATCCAGGAATGTTTCTTAGAAAACGATATTTATATTGAATTCAGTTTCAAAAAATGCATCTTTTGGAAGTCCTAAATTTATATGCAATTAAAAAACAATATGTATGTGATAATTTGGCTGAACAGTCTGGGCATACTGTCTTACGGCTTTCTCCGTATCACTGTATGTTTAACCCCATAGAGCATTTGTGGAACCAAAGTAAAATCAAAGATCAGAGCAGAAAATGTAACACCTACTTTAAGTCCCAGTGTTATAAATTTGATAAAAAATGTAATTACTAACATACCAGTTGAGAGCTGGAAAAATTAACTACAGCACATTATAAAAATTGAGTACTCTTACATTTCTAAGCAAAACAACATTAATCCCATTGTAATTAATTTAAATGATGACTCTGATAGTAAAACAGAATTATATTTAGATTAAAAATGTAATTTTGTATAGATAATGCAGTTATAAATTTATTAAAACTTTGCATATATTTAATTTCTTAATGTAATTTTAAGATTATTCTTACCTAAATAAACAATAATTTATAAATCTTTATATTATTAAATTCCGTCCCTGTATTGTCCTTTAATACCTACCGATCCGCAGTTTTATTGCTGTCGGCAGGTATAATCCATAAATGAAGGCAAGAGCTAACACGGTATACTTTAAGACAGACTATACAAGTTTTATCTTGTACGGGTAAAATTAATTTTCTTTCAAAATTCTCTGTATTGTTGACTGGTAAATCCTGAAAAAGTAGCCAGTCCACGAGTGCTTTGAGTGTTGTCAAGTGCTACGTGTTCCAACACTGGTATTTCTGTGACTTCATTTCTAACTGGTCGATTTTTTTAATGGCGGATACGGCGGATACGGCGAATTTTAGACACAGTTCCAGTTTCTTAACTTTAACGCATTAAACAACGGGGCCGTAGCTCTGCTAATGCTCCCATTTTGGTAATACAGTTTTAATATTTTTGTTACCTTCTTCAACTGAATAAATCATTGTTTAATATTTATCACAACTAGGTTAGTTGACAATTTAAAATCAAAGACAAAGTTTTCCTATGACATACATGAAATTTTAATATAAACCTAAATAGCTTCACAACGATTAAATATAGGTATAAACTTTATTTACAAAAGTTACTAAAAACGTCAAAGAAAATATAAAAATTTAAAAAATGGGGGTTTCCATTTAAAAATCTTAAGTGTAATGCAATATCTTATTTTTGAACCACCCTGTATTGTACGGCTATAAATAAAAACACTTCGCCCTAGAAATTTAAATTGACGTGTCTGAGCGTTTTTCCCAAAATATACCAGGAGAGTCAAAAGTAGGGGTGCGACATTGGGCCACCCTGTATGTAGTACCCCAAAAGACCACCCGATTTTGCAGAGTCGATACCCCTGACACAAAAGGCTAACCCCCTTCCCAAAAAAATTTTCCTGGCTACCGCTTAGTATGACATTATTAGTATAAATACAATCGGTGTTTAGTTTTTAAAAATTATTAAACACTAAGAAAAAAAATATTTATTAAATATCAAATAAATGGCCACGTTTTTTTTTTAACCTAGTGATTCCAAAACCAAGATTTGCAAAGACTTTTGACTGCAATTTGATTGCAATACTTTCTTAGTAGCAAGAAAATAAAAAAATTATTTACAATGAATAAAAACTTCTCGATACATGTTTTAAGAACACTTGTAAAAAATATATGATAAATAAATAACTATTCTTCTTTATATTTTGGCTAAAAAAATAATTTTACTAAATTTATCCGTTATCGTAGAACATCTTATTTTTCCTAAAGCATTTCGTATTCCGTTTCTCGGCGCACTTTTATTGGCTTCTTTTCATTATTTTCATTTCCATTCAATGGCTGCCCCACAGACTTCAATTTTCGGTCTAAATATTATGCAAATGCGTCAACAATTTTCAGAAAGTTCAATTTATGTAATATTTACATATTTATTGTCGCATCTATTTTTTACATTTTGTTCCATTTTTGATATTCTTACGGGTTGCCTTGGAATAAAAATTGCTTCCGATCCGAATGAAATTTACATTCAGTTTTCTTCTTGGATTCTTTATTTTTCAACACGAGTCCTCTTTTGGGTATATAAAGATCCGATAATTACGTATGGCGCTATAAAAATTTTGTCGTTCGTAGTTATTGTAAATGCGATTAAAAAGCTAGAAGTACGAGGGGCGCTTCTTATATTTTAAGCCTTATAATAAAATCAAACCGGTAATTTTCATTAATTTTTTTTAATTGTTTTTAAAAATATTTTTATTTATAATCTATACTTTGTATTCGTTTTAATTACTTTTTAAAACATTTTTTTATTCTGATTTAAACATCCCAAAGCAATGGCTTCTTTTGCCATATAAAATCGTTGTCCACGCAATTTATTCTTGACTTTCGGAAACAAAAAAAAAAGTCAATAGTGCCAAATCCGGACAGTACGGTGGATGACAAAATAATTTCACTTGATTGAGTGTTCAAATAGTTAAGGCCTTGGGGAAAGCAAATCGTTGTGTACCCATCCGAACTGAGCTCTATAGATTCCTCTTAAGGTACTCTTGCCATATGAAAAACTTTTTTCAAAAAACAGGAGACCATTTTTTTCGAAGTGCTTGGTTTAATTTGAAAGAGCCATACAGTCACCTGTTACAATCCCATGCATGTCTTTTAAAGCCCCTCCTTTATATTTCTTAAGCATTTTTTTTGCTGCAATCGTCCTGAGCAAGTTTTTGAGATTCTATCTGATGATGCAATAAGATGCAACGAAAACAAACTTTTTAAAGCTTAATAATTATGTATTAGTTTATATATGTCATAAAAACTAAAGCCCAAGGTTGCCTTAATCTAACAATATGTAACATAACCATATTACGGTAGGTATTATTTTTTTCACAGGTTTAATGTTTTCTAACACAACAAATATTTTGGACTAATTCTTCATCTTTTCTGGTGAGCGTTTCATAGTGGTAAAGAATAGTGCTTTATCGCCAAAAATGTAAAACTAAGTTGAATGATTGAAATTGCGCTCCAATAACAAATTGTTCCAAAAGTTATTTTCAAACATGTCAAAACTTTCTAGTGAAAACGTCAGATGGCATCTGACATCATTCAGTGTTGCCAGGGCTCCTAATGCTCGCGGTTAGTGCGTTATGCTTGTCACGTTGCAAAAGATTTGATTGTTCTTATTTTTAACACTAAGGCAGCTGCATTATTTTTAACTGAAATTAAATATGCTGAATAGTGTTACAATTGTTTTGTTTTATAAGACCTGTCCTTAGCATTCTTAACACTAACACATCACCTCTCTTCTGCCTTCGAACTCGTTTCCGAGTACGATTCCAATTCCAATAAACCAAATTAATAAACACTGACTTCGACTTCGGACTCGGTAAAACCAACCTTCGTAAAATTCCTACTATATAATATATAGTATGACGACTTATAGTAACATTAATTTAGCACCCGACAATAATGATGATTATACAAGAATAAACAATGACCATATCTATTAGGACAGCAAAACGCCAAAAATTTATTTTACCATATTTTTTTGCTGCATAAGACACGGCAAGTTATAGGGGTGGATTTACGCAAAGGCTAAGTAGGTATGGAGTGTTTTTGATGTGGCATGCATCAAACATGGTAATTTAACGCTGTATAAGAAATTTACAAATAACCCTTTATTTTTTATTTAAATTATAAGATTTAATAACGCAGACATCGGGAAATGTATCTACCTACAAAAATATTGGGATATTTAGCAAGACCTACACCCTCAACCTGTCAAATTCAGGATGTTAGGTAACTTATAAATAACCGGCTGATTTTTGAACAATTGCTAGACCAATAGTGGTAAAATATTATGGTTATACTGGCCTAAAAAAAACAACAAAAAAAATAATGGAGTAGTCTACAATGGTTTTGGGTCGTATAGCGTAACCTAAAAAAGGCCAAAAATATGTATTTATGATTCCAAATATTGGAAAGAAGTTACCATTATTACTACTACCATTTAATTAATTCTTAAAAGCTTTTTTTACGGTACTTAGAAATAGGTAAAAAGCAGTTTAAATAGAATACTTGCAAAGACTGCGTACAAGAAAACGGCTATGTTTTGATCGCGCGTAATAGGTCACAGTTTTGTGTAAAATTGTGCATAGGGTCCTGAAAAATTCCAAATTTTCCGATTTAAAAATAGTTTCTAACCTGTATGCTCTTTTTGTTTAATATCACAAAAAAATGATGCAAGCTTAAAATCATTTTAAAAAGTTTTGAAGAAGCCTTGTTGAAAACTTGGTGGTGGAAATACAATAATAAATAATAGCCCGTAGAATTGACATGTTCAGGGAGTAGGTCAGGGCATCCCTGACTTGTAGAGGCTAGTATAACCATACAATTTTTCTATTATTTATCTAGTAACTGTGCAAAAATCAATAGGTTATTTAAAAGTTATCAAACACCATAAGTTTGAGAGGTTAAGTGTGTAGGTCTGACTAAATAGCCCTATATTTTGGTAGGTAAATATATTTCCCGATGTTTGCATTAGAGAATCCCATATTTTAAGTAGAGAAAAGGGGTTATTCGTAAATTTTCTGTACATCGTTAAATTCACATGTTTAACGCATGCCACATTTAAAACGCTAAAATTAACTCCCATAAATTGTATCAAGCATTTACAAATATGCCGCAGAATCAATGGCGTAGGTATGGGGGGTAGAGGGGGTAATTATTCCCCCAAGAATTATTTAACAAAGTTTAAGGTCTGCAAATTATTATTTGCAATATGCTATAAAACAAGTAAAATATTTAAAGGATTTGAACAAAAGATATTACTAATATCCCTTTTTTTATCTCTTAAAATAAAATGTTTATTCCCTTTTTTGTTTCGTACTTATTTATTTTAATACTGACATAGTCAGCCGTTTCATATTTTCTCGTCCTGTTTTGTCTAGCGCCATTGAAATCTAACAAATAATAGCTTTTAAAAAAGGATTCTAAGTTCAGTGTTCCTCCTACTAGTTATTGCATTTTTTACGCATTGCATGCATTTGGGTACCACATTTTTTTCTGATGAAATAGGTGGGCAGGAAGTAAAATAAGAAATACTTTAAATAAAAACTTTAAATTTTAACTGTTTTAATCAAGAGCGGTACGTCTGTAAAGAAAATTCTACAGATTGCTTTATTGTAGATTCCAATGGTATACCATTTTTTTCTGAAAAATATTAGAGGGTTGCAGAGGCGCCTCTGGTAAAGCAATGGAATAACTTTTTTGATTCAAAATTTGTGGTTTCATTCTAATTAAATTAAAAATGCTAAAGACTCAAAGATATAAAAAAATGGTTTTAAAAAATTTACAGCATATAGCAAAAACGTTAAGTTGTTCCGGAAATATACTTCTTTAAATTTTTGCCCATAAAATGATTTGGAAAATATTATAAAACATAATGAAGCGCCAATAAGGAGCACCCTGTATGCTAAAAGAATAAAAAAATATTTTTTTGACTCGTTCCGTATACACTTAAGTGTCTTTTAGACGCTGATATTTTCCCAAGAATTAAAAATAAATTATTTAATTACTTATTGTAGTATTTCTGCACTGCGAGTTTCCTAAAAACAATAGAAAAAATAAAAATACATTTTTAAATGAATTCAACTGTAATAACTTGTTTATTCAATATTTTCCACGTATAATTTTACATTCGGTTTTGAAACAAAAGAAAACACTGATCTCTCTGTGCTTTCTGGTGGTTAAAATTTTTAGTCGAGTTTACTTTTACAGTCTTTTGTTTTTTTTACTGAGAAAACCAAATTATACAGTTTTTTATATTAATTTAGCAAAAAATGTGGCATTTTTTTATACAAACGTAAAACATGCAAGTAAAGAATTCAATACAATATAAAGGTTGGTTTTTCTCTAAATAAAATAATGGATGCAGCTTAAAAAGCCCAAAAACCAAAAAAGAAAATATTTAACCATGGTATTTTTTAACTTTTACTATATCAACACAAACTTAATGATTAGGGAATTTAAGATTTCCTTATAACGGATCCTACTAATAAATAAAATATGCCAAAATTTTTGTGGATTCTAGATCCTAATAATAACGTACTTCTTTATAAACATTTTTTCTAAGGCCTTTCTCCTATTTTTGGTTTTTGCTCTTTAGTTTTTCTTTTAATTCGACGAATGTATTCTTTTGTAAATGGCTACGTCACTATTTATTCATCTCCAAATCAGGCTCGCCGCAAATTGAACACTAACAACACACGTGTGGACTATTTTTTAAAACTTGTTTTGAGATGGTGCCTAGTAAACCCATTTTACTGCCTGGTTCAATTTTAATAGTATATTGTGCAACAAGTTTTGAAAAAGACTCTTTGCACACGAGTATGAGATTACGAGTGTGCAAACGTGTTGCACACGATACTTTTTCTACGACTGCAAAAAATAAGGATTAATATGCGATTTTTATTATTTTTAATCTTTTAACTTTTGACAGGACGGTGGGAAAATTTTTCATACGCCGTGTGAAAAGTTTTCACACGCTTATGTCAAAAGTAAATAACAGAAAATAAAATATTTTTGACTGGTTGACACTAACGAGGTTGACATTAACGAATGGTTTATGAATTATTTAAAAAAAACACACTTATTGCATAACGAATTTTATTAAATGAATTCAACAAATAATTAAAAAACAACAGGCATATTCCTTATTGTGTTTTTAATAAAACATTTTGTATTTCATGGTATTCTTGGAACACATCTTCTCGTTTCATAAGCGAATAGGTAGGATTTGGAACTTCGCTGGTACTGACCATAAAATTTCGATGTTTAAGAACGCACCAATAGTACTTGGATACTATTTTATTTCTTTTTGTATTCCTCACGCGGTTTAACGATGGTTGCATAACAACAAGAGTTTCTTGTATCTTTTTAAACAGGTTATTTTCCAATAGATCTATAACAGCGTTCTTTACTAAATATTTTAAAAGTGGCAAGTTACTGCGTTGTTTATCTATTTCTTCGACACTTTCGCAAAATTTACACAAGCAATACTTTTTGTAAATATTGTCCATTGTAAATATAAAAATGTGTGACAACCTTTTGCATGAATTATTGTTTTGACAGTTTGCTTACGAGTAATAGTTGCTGCCACAGCCTTCTAGAATTCGTGAGTAAAATTATGGTTCAAACTCATAATATTATTACTTAATAATCTTTTCATATGACAATATAAAATGTAATAAAAAATATATTTACTTAAATTGCAGTAAGATAAGTGGCGGTTGAATAGAAAGCATATTAATGTTAAAACCCTACTTTTAGCAGGCCATATTACTAAAGTTTAAGGTAACTCTACAAAAGATATAGGCATATGTGTATCTAATAATATATCACAAAATAGATAATTTTAAATAATATGTTTGTTCCTGTAACTTTAGTAGAACAATCTTTTAAAAAAATAAGTTAGTAATGTAAGTAATGTCTTACGGTAAATATCATGTTACTAAAGTTCACGGAATAAGTTACCTTTATTATTATAAGTAAAACGAACAAATGTTTAAAAACTATACTGTTCATGGTTGTAGTAACAGAGAACAGTACTTTTTACTTAAGGATTTTAAGGGTAGTAGCCTCCGTCAAGATATATGGGTTTAGTATGTATTCTATTAACAACTAAAAAATTACAAAAGAATATAGGTTGACCCTATTACACCACAAAATATTATTTAAAATTCAGTACTTCCTATGACTTTAGTAATAGCTCGAAACTCTAGATAGACAGTATGTAGTGTGTTACATCTTATGGTATAATATTAAACTACTAAAGTCCAAGAAACAGTAAAATTTTGCAAATAGTACCGGGAAACTTGCAAAAGGCTTATGTGTATTAGTTTTAGTATAAGCCGAAGAGACGTTGTTGATATATATTAAAAAAATTGCAAGATGTTAACTTTAGCAATAAAATTACAATTCATAATTAGGCTGGATTTAAATAATTAAATACATCAAACAATTTATTCAGTTACAATAAAGTGTTATAATTATTATTTAAATAACAAATTATCTTTACATTACTAAAACAAAATATAAAGTTACATAGCTCTATTTAAAGTTATAGCTTATGGATATATTTGTGCAGTTTTGGAAACTTTGTGCTGGTATATTTTGTCTTTCAATCGAATTCGTGTATGTTATATTTTCGGTTATGTTTCGTGAACATGAAGGAACCGGTACCGGCGAGGAAGTTTCTGATTCTTGTATTTCATGTTGTGATAAGGACGTCGAAGTTTGGCTTACAGATTTCTCAATTTTGTTTGCAATTTTTAGTTTATTTGCTATTGAATCGTCTACGTATTCTTCTGTTACTCTACTAGAACGCCATCCCCCATGGCGTTTAATTGTAAGTAAATCCTCACCAGCATTAACAAGTATTGTTGCCGATGAGCGCCGAAAACAATGGCCACTATATTCGCTCGGATTAGGCAGTTTTAAAAAACTGGCTATTTCTGTATCCATCATGCGACCAAAATTATTAATGCCTACAACTTGCCTAGTGCATTTTTCATTTTGATAATTTAAGAAAAATCTGTTTTCGGATATATTAGTGGGTCTGAGATTGGCATACCTTTTACATATATTGTAGAAGTTTCCAGTTAGAGTAAATGATCAGGGCATATTATTTTTTGAACTTGTTAATTTGATCAACATAGCCGAATTTAAATCTTCCATGTTATTGACTGATAATTTATGTAATTCGTCACGTCGACAAGCTCCTGCCAGACCAATAGCAACTGCAGCCAAAAAAATTAAATGTGTTAATTAAAAACTTTAAGCAAGCTTACGGGTGAGAACATTGTACTGTAAAGTTGGCTTTCAGTACGTACTTTTATTAGCAGGTATTGCTGATCCGGTGCCGTATTCAAAAATTTTGAAAAATCCTCCTCCGTTAAAATTTTCGACTTCTTTGGTGTATATTTTTCTGATTTTCGTTTTATGAACGACTGTAGTTTCATATAATCGGTAATATTAATATTGTGCTTTATTTTTCCTCGATAGTTCTTCAAAATATACTAGCAGTACATTTTCTGAAGAGGACTTAACATTGTTTCTTGCTTTCCATCCCTGAAATTTTTGGTATGTGGTCTCGTACTTGTATCTTGAAGTTTCCGGCAAAAGATTTAGCGAGACGCTTGTAGCTTTCTCTTTTATTTCTGGCGGTGTACATTCAAATTCACTATCACTCTCCATTTTTACACAGCAGAAGATAATTTTTTCTAACAATACTTTTGACAGGTTGAAAATAAAATAAGTGATTTTGTGACATTCGTGCTGTTCATCCATCATTTTGGCCAAACCAGGCCCAACCTATGTGAAAAAATTACACACAGTAATATCATACATCATGTGAAATTAGTCATTTTCAGATCCTGTTTGACGTGCGTTTTTAGACATTTTTTATAGCAGTCGTAGAAAGACTGTTTTGCATGGGTCACGTTTTTTATTTTCTTGAAAATAATGAAATCTCCAAGTGCGTAATCTGTGCTATTCCATTACTACTTGTCTTTTGTCTATTTTGCGGTATTTCAATCCCATTTTACAAACAAATCTATGGAGGGTGGCACGGCTAATATTTATATTGGTTTCGTCTTCGTCTAGCTTCTTTTTCAGTTTATCCAAGGTAGGAATAACTCCGCTTTCATAAAGACAATATATTTTCCTTCTTATTAAGTCCTGATCACTATTGTCTATACGGTGATATTGAAAATGACTACGTTTTTTTCTTTTGTTCAATTCTTCACTAATAATAATAAGTAGACGGGTTTCTTTTAAAGCTTCTTGTTTAATTAGACCTCTACTGATTAAAGTTTCATACACATTTTTCACAACGTGTTTTGGATCTAATGATAAATGATTTCGACGCGACATAGTTATATTCTCGTAAAACAACTTTTTCGAAGCGCACAGTAAAAACGGTTATTCAACACTGCCACTAAAATATTAGCCAAAATATTTATATGCCTAATGGTTAATACTCAAGAAATACCTGTCCTACCCCTGCTCTTATGAACAAATGGATTTACCCAATAACAGTAAGTAATAAAATCGTTAAAGGTTTATTGGGGTATGGTCCGTCAAAGCCATAACGATATACTTTGAGACAGACTATACCTACCAGAGCTGGGACGGATCCTTCAGAAAAATTTACAGATCCGGATCCTCGTAAAGGAAACAAATAACCAATACGAATACCGATTTCTTTTTTAAGAAAAAAAGAAATCAAATCCAAGCAATTAGTTTCTATTTATTGGATCACGCATCCGGATCATCTTTAGTTTGTATACTTACCACTGATAACTATGACACGAATGATACTATATAATCCAGATGATGAATCAAGCCTCAAAGATTTTAGCACAGAGTCCGAGTCCTATAATTTTAGCCTCATTTTAAAGTGCTGTAATTCTTAGCTAAATTAGTTTTAGGTAAATATTTTTTAAATTTGAATATGGTATTTTTAATATCAACATGAAACCACCTTTAAATCGAACATTTTTTTGAACTGTTTTCCAAAACTTGCGATGCTAGATCTTTATCTATAAGGTTTTTGTTGTGATTATTGGGATAACCTCAAGCAACTTATAAATGGGACATCTTATTGTAATTTTACAAGAAGTTTTACCAGTACCGTTTAATAATTTCTCTGCTTAGGGAATATAAAAATGCATTAAAATTTTAAATTTATCACATATAGACACCCGGGATAGAAATAACAAAATGGCCCATTTAAAAGTCCCTCAGGGTTATCTCAAGGATAACATATTAAAAAACTATGAAGATCGAGCAATCAAAACTTTTAAAATAAATGCAAGTAAAATGTATGCCCGTTTTTGAATACCACTTTATATGTTTACGGAAAAAAATGTTTCATTTAAATAGTGTTGCTCTGGACCTGAAACACAGCATATTTTGGTTAAAAATGACATGTTAGGTGTGCTTTCTTATTTAAAGATTTTAATAGGCGGATGTTTTAAATTTTTTATCGGTTATTTCCGAAAATCAGTGCTGATAAAGAATCTTAGGTAAACATTTAGAAATTTAAAATGGAAGATTTAAAATGGCGGATTTTGGCGTTTATAAACCCATTTGCCTCAGATTCAGGACATAATTTTAATAATATAATAATTTTAGGTCACCATTTGGAAATTCAAAATGGCGTATACAACATGGCGGATTTTGACATTTATAAACCGATTTGTCCAAAATTGAAATTAAAGGAAATCGATTCCTTTTGGAATGGCATGCTTCTAAAAAGGAATCTATTCCGGATTATTTTAAAATAATGTAACGAATCCGGATCACGGATCCTATTTTTAAAAAGTAACCGATTTTATCCTGCGGATCCTTAAAAATAAATCGGTTCCTGGATTCGATTTCAAAAGGATTCGATTTTTAACCAGCTCTGTGTTAAATAAAAAGTTTGCCATACATTTGGCGAAACTAAAAGTTATTTATTTTTATGGAATTGACTTAAAAAAAAATAACTAGTATAAACGATTATATCCATAGCCACAATTACTTTTTAAAAACTCGGATTTTTTTATAAGCCAGAAAGCACGTTTGTTTTATATCTGTTTTTAATTTTTTTTTTTCTATGGATATAAGATTTAAAACATGGCATTCAAAATGATTTAAAACATAATTTGGATGTATTAAGTCTTCATGTAAATATTGTAATGAGCTAGTTTGGTTATTAACTAAGTGTTTATTTTTGCCTACAAATGAAAATATTAATAACAGTTTAGTTTGCACTAATTGTATTCATTGCAACCTAACCTCTGTTATACTTTTTCTTCAGCATATGTAAATAATAAGCCATAGATTAATTATGCACGAGGGATTCGTATAGACGTTTATAAACTTTCTGAACAGATTTAATTAACGAGAAATAAATAACTGCATTGGTGCCTTAGAAAAATGCATTATTTTAATGCATTTTAAAGTTTGCAATTATAAAAAATTTATAACTAGGTAAATAATGACGGAAATGAGCCCAAATTTATTATAAGGGAACTTTTGAGGTCGCTAAACACGAATATGACATAAACAAGGGCCTACGGAGTACCTGATGCGCGCTAAGGATGGTGTAAACGTTGTTTTCTGGAGTTTTACGACAATTTCTCCTAATATCAGTCCAATTTTGTTACTTGGGTGTTTTCGAAGTCGCTGAACACGAATATGACAGTAGCAAAGGCCTGCGGAGTACCTGGTGCGCTAAGAATGATGTAAATGTCGTCTCCTGGAGTTTTACGACAGTTCCTCCTAATATCAGTCCAATTTTGTTACTCGGGAGTTTCCGAGGTAGCTGAACATGAATATGACATTAACAAGGGCCTGCAGAATACCTGGTGCGCGCTAAGAATGGTGTAAACGTTGTTTTCTGGAGTTTTACGACAATTCCTCCTAACATCAGTCCAATTTTGTTACTTTGGTGTTTTTGAGGTCCCTGAACACGAATATGACAGTAACAAGGGCCTGCGGAGTACCTGGTGCGCTAAGAGTGAAGTAAACGTCGTCTTCTGGAGTTTTACAACAGTTCCTCCTAATATCAGCCCAATTTTGTTACAAGGGTGGTTTTTGTGGTCGCTAAACACGAATAAGACATTGACAAGGGGCTACGAAGCACCCGGTGCGCCTAAGAATGGTGAAAACATTGTATTCTAGTACCAGATCATGGTCTTCAAGGTACCCGTGTCCGGATAGGATGGTATCAATGTCTACTACTAAAATTTTGTGGTAATTTGTTAAAAATTAAAAAAACTAATATCTGCTTATGGTATTTATTTGTAAAAATTATTTTTTAATAATATTTTAGTATAAAAAATACAATTTTTTGGAAGTTTATTGCATACTAAAAAATAATTTATTCATTATTTTTACTGTTTACTTCTACTTCTTCTTTTTTTTTCTTCTTTATTCTGCACTTTTATTTTAGCGAAAAAATAGGCTAATTTTAGGAGGATTTGTCGTAAAACTCCAGAAGACGACGTTTATACCATTCTCAGCGCGCACCAGGTACTCCGCAGGCCCTTGTCAATGGCATATTCCTGTTCAGCGACCACAAAAAGCCCCCAAATAAATAAATTGGGCTGATATTATAAGAATTTGTGGTCAAACTCCAGAAGACGAAGTCTACACTATTCTCAGCGCGCAGGCCCTTGTCAATGTCATATTCGCGTTTAGCGCCACAAAAACCCCCCGAATAAAGAAATTGGGCTGATATTAAAAGGATTTGTAGTTAAACCCCAGATGACGACCCTTACACCAGGTACTCCGCAGGCCTTTGTTAATGTCATTTTTGTGTTCAGCGACCTCGAAAATACTTGAGTAACAAAATTGGACTGATATTAGGAGGAATTGTCGTAAAACTCCAGAAGACAACGTTTACACCATCCTTAGCGCGCACCAGGTACTCCGTAGGCCCTTGCCAATGTCATATTCGTGTTTACAAACCTCGAAAACCCACCGAGTATTAAATTCGTGCTCATTCCTAGCATTATTTACCTAGTTATAATTCATTGAGTAAATAACAATTAGGATTTTTTTTACCCTGCAATATACTTTTATTACGGCAAATACATCTAAATTAAAACATTGTTGCTTTTTTATGTTAATACGATCTTTCATAAAGTATCAATTAAATTATGAGTGTAGTAGCTCTTTACCATATTTTTTATTAATAAAAAAATATGTATTTGTAGCAGGAACTAAACCTTTATTCTGTTTAAAGTATTTGCTTTACAACTGCTACTGTTCAGTAACAACTTGGCAAAAAATATTTTTAGTCCACATTTCCATGCAAATACGTCAACCATTTCCAGGAAAGAGCAATTTATAATAAATTCGTATTTTCAATTCCATCCCCATATTGCTCGGTTTGTTCGATCTTTGATTTCCCTACAAGTGACTTGGCGTGTAAGTGGTTTCTGGTCTATTTGAAATTTCCATTTAATATTTTTGGGAATATTTGTAAAGACGTGATCTAGTTATTTACCATATAAAATGTAACCGTTAAAATCGTATTTACATACTATTTATTTGACTGTGGTTAACAACAAAATTAAATAATAAATCATCAAGCCAATTAATCATAAGTGTTTTTTAGTACAATATTTGTTATGGTGATTCGCAAATATTAGAATTAAATTCTTAATATTTTTATAAGCCCAGTTAATGGTTTTAAAATCCCATTTTTAAGGACAATGAAGCAAAAGGACAAGTTTAATTTGACAATAAGTAGATATTTTTGTTTTCTTATTTCATCATCTTTGTCTTTTTGTTGCAGGTAAATCTTTTCTTATTGGTGACACCTATGAGTGGGTAAGTTTAAGTCATCTCACTTATTTTAACTACTTTTATACATTATAGTACAAAATCAAGAAAACGTACAAGCGTAATGCGAAATAATTCTTTTAAAGGTAGTGTAATTTTTTTTCAAATTTGAAAATTATCATAAGAAAAAAAATTTATTACCCCAGATACAAATTATAATTCGTAAACCTTATTGGTTTTTATTTTGAAAGAAGAACACTAATAACTTACTAAGTTATTTTCTTTTATTTTTTATAAAGCTAATATAAAAATGTTTTATTTTTCGGCTGCCGTTTTTAATTTCTTTATAATGACGATATTGGGTAGGGCAAATAGGGTTATTAATCTAATAAAACGTCGTTTTTATGCATTTTTGGCAATCTTTTTCGAATTCCGGTCTCATCGAAAATCACTGATTTTTTTAAGTGGGACACCCTGTACATTTTTTATATTTTGTATACAACAAATCATTTAATATCCGAATACATTATTTTTTTGTTGCTAATACCAAATTCAACTAAAAACTGTACCAAAATTTTACAAGATTCTTTTGTAAACACGAACCCCCTTTTTTATCTGTCAAACTTTTAAAAGCACAAAAGCAGATGCTTCTACGGCAACTTACTCTAAATAACTGCTATTTTTATGGCAACTACCATTCATTGAAACGTACCGTCATCTAGGGTGAATTTGGACAATTTTTGAGGTTTTTTCTAATAATGTTAGCAATTTTATGGGAAAATTTATGAAAAAAATCAAGTAGATTCTGATAACCTTTGAACATGCTTGAGCCAAATTAAAACATTTATTTTCTTTTTTTTTATAATATTTTTTATCTAAATACCCTGCACGAATTTGCCCCTATGTGTGGGGTGAATTCGGACCAGAACGATTTTTAAAGGGAAATTAAATAAGAGCGTATACAGGGTGCCACAGATTCGAGTGCATGCATGGGTATTTCGGAAACCGTAAGAGATACGAAGTCGGTTAAATTACGGCAAAGTTGCGCATTTAGGTGCCTAACAACATGCCGATTAGAAAGTTGTAAATTCCAGTACTTCCGGAGATATCCGGAAAAAACCGAAATTTGCTGATTTCGTTTTAATTTTTTTCTGATGTTATTTAAAGAGATATGGAAAAACAAAAGACACTTTCTTATAGCCACTTTTTAAGCTCTACAAAACAGCGTTGAGAGATTTTTCGTACAACGTTTCGTTTTCGTTAAACCATCATCAACTTTATTTTTTTAAATGCGGCACTTAATTGTTTATTGCATTTTTTTGAATCAGTTATAATCCCAATTACAATGATGTATAACACTTAATATTTTTCTGTTAAATAAACATATTTTGCATAAGAGACAATGAGTAAGACAAGGAACGCGCATCATTTCTTATAGGGGCGTTCCATATTTGTTAATAAGGTAATTGTCTCGAAAGTTGCCTCCTCTCCGATTTTGACCAAATTTGGTATACGGGGGTTTTTTGGGGCGCTGATTACGAATCTGTTTTCGGGTTTATTTCGAGATATTCATCATCAAAGTTAAAAATCAAACTAACCTAATTTTCACTAATTCCTCTTTTTGTACAGAATTCTTGATTGTTACACTAAAGTGGCACACAATATTTTATAAACACCTTTTAAAACCTTTGTATTTTTATTTATTTTAAACCTTTTTCCATTAAATTGCGAACTTTCAAGTTCAAAGGCAGCAACCACATTTGTTTACAAAAAGGCTAGTGTATACATGGTTGCCTACACGTTGCGGCGTGTGAAAGTGTAGGTTTGCAATTAAATGGGAAAAAATGTAAAATTAATATAAAACAAGTTTTTAAAAGGTGTTTGTGAAATATTGTGTACCAATTTGGTGTAAAATCAAGAATTCTGTCAAGAAGGAAATAGTGTAAATAAGGTTAGTTTGGTTTTCAACTTTGATGATGAATATCTCGAAGAAACGTTGCATTTTAGTCGTAATCAGCGCCCTAAAAACCCCCGTATACCAAATTTGTCAAAATCGAGAGAGGACTTTCGAGACAATTACCGTTAATAAATATTAAGTGTTATACATTTTTGTAATTGGGATAATAAGAGGTTCAAAAAAATTAAATAAAAAACATACGTCCGTATTTAAAAAAATAAAGTTGATGATGGTCTAACGAAAACGAAACGTCGTACGGAAAATCTCTTAACGCTGTTTTGTAGAGCTTAAAAAGTGGCCATAAGAAAGTGTCTTTTGATTTTCCATATCTCTTTAAATAACGTCAGAAAAAATAAAAACGAAATCAGCAATTTCGGTTTTTTCGGTATCTCGGAAAGTACTCGGAATTTTACTACTTTCTAATCGGCATGTTGTTAGGCACCTAAATGCGCAATTTTGCCATAATTTAACCGACTTCGTATCTCTTACGGTTTCCGAGATCCCCATGCATGCACTCGAATCTGTGGCACCCTGTATATGGCTCAATTCGGTCAGTAAAATATTAAAAAATATTATTTTAAACCCACAGGACTACATTTTACGTAGGTATAAAATAATACAAGTTTTAATGTTTTAGTGCTTTTGTTATAAAACTAAGCGTTCCTCAAAAACATTTTTAAAGAATAAAACAAATAATAAACTTAACATTTTCAGTTTTTAAGAGTCCATTCGCGCCGCGAAAATTGGATCCAATTTGGGGTTCGGGGCATAATGTTTTTCTCAAAAACGGAATAAGTTATCGATAATTTTTAAAAACTATATAAAAGCCAACACTTAAATCGAGGCTTCTGCTGTAATAGTTTTTTAAATTTGGATTTAGTTTTTAATATTTCCTTGAGTGACAGTCACCCTAAAATCGGTTATGTTTAGATACTATTTTCTCTTAACTCGACTCATATTTTAAAAATCCGTTACAGCAGAGGCATAGATTATTTCCTTACCTTTAAAATGGTGTATAATTTATGCCATTTAAGTGAAAAATAGTTACCAAAAATGTTATCTCCTGTAGGCTTGCAATCGGAAACAACATCGCATCGATACACCGAATTTGGACGAACCTAAATAACTAATCTAACTAGTACAAAAGTCCCTACATTTATATTTTTATAGTCAGTCACTTCAGGCAGAGCGTTATCACAGCTTTTATCTGCCGAACTGGGAACATATTTCATGGTTTCAAACAAGTTATTAAACAATTTTTGGACAATTTCTTAACTGACGTTTGCACGACCCCTTTTGATATTCTGAGCAAAACACCCGGTAAAAATCTCGTTTTTTGTCAGAAAAGAGTAAAACCACTCCAATCCGGGCATATTATCTTTAAAACGTTTTATTATACGTCCTTGCCTATCAATATACTTTTTGATCAGACCCCGTATATCATTTCGAGTCATGGGGAAACCCAAGGAAGTTTAAAGGTGTATGGAAGCCCAATGCTATGGCCCATTCGATCAAAAAATGTCCAGCCCAGTATGAAAATAACTGTCAGAGTTGGCCCCGCCGATTCTGCGCAATAACAAAATTCCACGAAATAATTTAATGTGTTCCCTACTTACACTTAGTTTCGATTGCTTTGCTTTGTGTGAGTACCTATATTTTGTGGTTGCAGAAGTTTTTTGGATTAATAAAAACCTTCTTATTTTAGTGATTAGTGTTTATTAAATTGTGACTATAATTTTGTGTTTATTGTTTGTTACTTATAATATCGTAACAAAATGATTAGAGGTTGTATGGTTTTGTCTTGCAGATCCAAGGGTAACATACCCGGCATTTTTTACTTTAGGTAAGTATTTCTTATATTTAAATTAAGTGCTTCTTATGACACGTAACGTTAGGTAACCGAAAAAATAATAATATATCAATTATGAATAATAGAATAATCAAAATTTATAGGAAATAGCAGTGAGAAAAGTAAGGCAATCTTAACTATCTTTTAGATGATTTCCGCAATGTTTGTGTATTTCTGTGGATTATTATAAAGAAATGAGGTTTACATTTAGGTACTAAAACATTTAATAATTCAGTACATTCTTTTAAAGGATCAAAATTATTAATTACTGGGCAGACCAGGCAAATTTTAATATATACAGGTCCCTCTAATTAAATGAAAAAAGTACAATTTTATGTTCAAGTTTCTTTTTGCTTTTCTGTATTTGTCTAAAAAGGAATTAGATTTTTGGTTTCTTAAACTTACATTATCAACTTTTTAAGCTCGACATACTGTAGACACATAATATTAACGGATACTGTTACAAATGATACCTAGGTACCCAAGGTGACTAAACATGTTTAACCACTGTTATTCTGTCTCATGAATGTTTGTTATTAGTGAAAAGTCTATGCCTAAAAAGCAGTTATAAAAATTTTCACTTTTTAATGTACAACCAGAATCTTAGGATTAGATTAAACTCATTTACACTATCTTGCCCTTCTTTTATCACAAAATTGGTGATAAGTACATGAAAATATCATACAATGTTTGAAATTTATTTTAAAAAATCGTGTTGTTATTTATTTACAAATATTTTTGGTAAAAATACAAAACTCGCAAAAATATCGACCACTTAAATAGAAGGCTTCTTTCCATATTATATAAGATGATATAAAATCCAATATTACACAATAATTTTAAATATTCTATGGTAGTATCGTTTAATAACCAACAATTTTGTGCAAAAAAAAAAAAAAAACAGTTAATGCTTGAAATTGACATTTGATAATGTCAACTTTATAGGTAGTAACAAAGAATTTTGGAAGTCCGGCTCTGACCTACTATTCATTGCGCAAACTCCGCGGGGCCAACCCCCCTATTCCCGCTGCCCTGCACACCTGGACAATTTTGTTGTACAGTATTGGGCTTCCATACACCTTTAAACTTCCTTGGGGAAACCCCATTCACTAAATATTGTAATTCCTTCGGCAATCAGTTTTTCATCTGCATCGGATGGAGCTATTTGTTCTCCTTGATTTCCTGTATGTTTTCCTTTGATTTTGTCACTGAGTGTAGATCTTGGTATATTATAGTATGTTGCTGCTTGTCTTATGTTTTTTTTTTCAACATCGTATGTACAACAATGCTTTCTCCAGGTTTTCTTTTAAATAGTTCATAAATTCAGCACCAATTTTCTTCTTGTAAGCTCTGACCATTGTGTCCGGATTTACCCCACCTGTGGCCAATTTTTTAATCAAATATAGTTTTTTAAAAAACAACATAAAAAATTTGTGTTTTTTTTGTAAATGCATTTTGTCGAGAGGATAGGCAATATCCTACCAGAAGGAAAAATTCTCATATCCCTACTGACATTTATATTATAGAAGTTTCTTTTTGAACTTTCTAAAAATATGGAAAAATAGCAACTCACTAAAAACTCACCTGCACGTCGTAAATTAAAATTTTCGAGGCAAACAAGTACACCCTATCTAAGTATGCCTACTACTAAGTCTATAGCGACAGGTGCCGTTATTATTAATCGGACAATTTTGGAGATTTTGACAAAATTGCTCGGAATACCACCAGTGACCGAATTCACTCCGCCATGGCGAATTCACCCCAAGTGACGGTACGAAGTAAACTCGATTCACTACAAAGAAGATCTTTTAACTATATAATAAAACAAACATTTTTTAACGAAAATAAAGAAAATTGTCGTCGTGTTTACATCGTTGGTTTCACTTTGAATTACTGATTTAGTAATATTACAAAACTGATATGTCCCTATTTTAGTTATTAAGCTATGGCAAAAATGGTAAGATAATGAAGTTGTAAGCCTTTGATCAAAAGAAAAAGTTTTAAAAAATGAAAGTAAGTTTATATCTATCTGAAAGCAAGTAAATTATTGGGATTATTTTAGGATGATCATGTCACTCTAGAATACTCTAGATGAAAAATTAAAATTTAATTTAATAACTCGATTTAAAATGGTGGATTCGGCCTTAAAATGATTTGTGAAATCAAAAAAACAAAACATATACAGGGTGGGCACCCGATATAAAAATTGAAATATCCGGTCATTTTCGATGATATCGAAAGTAGAGAAAGCTAGTCATATATGCATAAAATTGACGTTTTTATAGAATAACAGCTCTACCAAGTTTTGTTACTATCAATAAAGGATTTAAAAAGTGGCAACCGGAAAATAACCTGGGTGGGCACCCGGTGTATATACAGTGTGGTCCGTTAAATTTACAACAAAGGGTAATTTTTTTTATTTGTAATTTATCGGAGAACTTTATTTTTTATAAAAGTTAGTGCATGATGCAAAACTATATTAGCAGTAGTAAGTTTTATTAAAAATCGAAGGGTATACAGGGTAAGTCAAAAAAATTTAAAACAGTTTAAGAGTTAAATTCTCAACAAAATGTAATAAGTAAACAAAAGTTATTTAAAATTAATATTTATGTTTAAATACTAAGTTGTGGCTTACTATTCAATTTTCATTTTTTTGAAAATTTTAAATTACCCCTGCATGTTACATATTTTTAATATGCTAATGTCATATATGTTCTAAAGTAGCTACAACCAAATCACTTTTAACCTCTTTTTAAAAAAAAAACGCGTATATGTAAAATTTAACTGGATTTATATTTTTTTGCTAACCGCTAGGTTCAGGTTTGTTGCAACGATAATTAACAAAACTCTTAAATTTTGCAAGTAACTTTTCAGCAGGGCAAATCTTTAAATAATAATAATATTTATATATAAAAGTCTTATTTAATGTATACATTTTTTTTCAAATTTGTATTAAAGTGTAGAATAGTTGTTTAGTACCTACAACACTTTTATAAGAATTTAAAACAAATATTTGTGAAATGGGATTTTTTTAAACAGACATTATTATTAGTATAAAAATTTCCTTGTTAAAAAGATTATTTGTAAAATTTTAAGTCTTGTTAAATATCATCGCAATAAAAAAAATTGAATACGAGGCCATGAACTGGTATTTAACCATACTTTTTCTAACATAACATTTTGTTATACTTTTTGAAATAAGGGTAATTTACTCTTAAGCAATTTTCAATTTTATTGACTTGTCCTATATATTCTTGAAGTTTTAATAAAACTAACTACTGATAATACAGTTTGGCATCATTAACCAACTTTTATGAAAAATAAAATTTTCTGACAAATTAAGAATAGGAAAGTTTTCCATTTTTAAAAGTATATGCTTGTGTCTTAACTTACACAAATTTAATGTGGTCTTTAAAATATTCTAAATTTGTATCCAAAAAAAAAAAAACAAAATTTTAAATTATTTTTTTAAATAACATATTAAATAGAGATATACAAAGTTGTTAGAATACCAGTCCCATTCTATGAAGGGCTAAATCGATACATTGACCACCTTGAGATCCAACTTTCAAAAATAATGTTGAATCAAGCCCTAAATATTCCACCATGAAGCATACAAATCCCGGAATGCAATACATCCCTAACCATATTTTCCAAGTCTAAAACATCTCTCAACAATTTACACAGACGCCTCTAAATCAAAAGATGGTGTTGGAGCTGCAGTTACTCCCACTGAAACATTTTACTATAAATTGCACGACATGTACTCAATATACTCAGAAGAATTATATGCGATCCAACAAGCACTAGAGTATATTAAAAGGCAAGACATAATAAAATATACTATAGCAACTATATCCCAGACACCCACTTCTACAAAAAATAAAAGAGACTCTACACAACCTTTAGAGTCACCAAAAATGTGTTAACTTCATATGGATACCATCACGCATAGGTATTAAGGGAATTGAAAAAGCAGATACAGCAGCTAAAGAAGCTATTTTTTAGGAAAATAAAAGCAACAATGTTTCAGTACCAAGTAATGATGTTAGAATGTTTTTCAAATTTAAAATACAGAGCGTGTGGCAGAATCATTGGTCAAATCAGCATACTAAGTTAAATGAAATTAAACCCTTCGTCAAACCTTGGAATAACAACCACCTCAACCGAAAAGATCAAGTAATACTTACAAGATTACGAATAGGACATACGAAATTTAGCCATGAATATTTCCTTAAGAAAATTGACCTGTTTATGCAAAGTGTGCAAATTAACTAACCGTAAGGCACATATTTGAGAAATGTCCGGAATTAGCACAACTGCGAAACAAACACAACCTTAATCATGGAGTCGCAGAATCTTTAGGTGAAAATGCTACCATTGCGAATATAAGAAGATTTCTAATCGAGATAAATTTAATAAATCAAGTTTTAGTAATAAGTATTAAGCTATTGAACTATTTAATTATTATTCAGTATTGTTAACAAATCATTGTACCTACTGCTAGAGGCATCTAATAACCCTCGTAGTTGATGGAGTCATAAAAAATTTAAAAAAATTGTTAAATCTATGTAAAAATCGCTACTTTAATATATATTTAATAAGTCTTTTTATCCATCCAGTGAGTAAGTATATAGACTCTTATATAAATAATAATAACTTTTAATGAAAAGTACTTATTAACTACGTACACAGTACGAATCTTTTTAAATTAAATAATAAAAAAATAAATATGTTAATAAAATTACAAAAAAAAATCTTAATAAATGGGGAAATATGATTGCTATGCTACAAATGCCGTTTATTTTTTGCCTTAAAATCAGTTATCATTTCCGGGAAATCAGCTTGATGTTTCCAATGATTTTCTTGCTTAAATTAAGGCGAAAAACTTAATTATAAAAGGAAAAATTGATAATATAATCAAGCCTTCATTTCGCACTTAAGGGTCTTGTCAAAGTTTATATAAAATTATTAGTACGGTATCTGAATTGGAAGTGACCTTCACCCATCTGCTCACCGGATAAAAAGTGTTATTAATTAAATATAGTAAGTAAACAAATGTATTAAGAATGGGTTGCCTAACAAGCTATGGTCAAGACTGGGATTAATTAAAAAAAAAATTGTTACTCCCTGTATAATGTCAATTTTTATTTTTTTATTTTACATAACAGTACCTACTGATAAACGACTAAAAATGTTTTTCTTTAGTTTAATAAATAAAAATTTTAATAATTTCTTGAATTTTAAATTTAAAATTCCAAAGGCTTAATTTATGAAAAAAAAAAGTTTAACATTAGTTCTGTCATGCAGAATATAAACTTATAAATTAAAATTATACAGTGTGTTTTAAAAATTATTTAAATTAGTTTCTTTTATTAATTACAACGTTACCATAATTTTTTAGGCAACCCATTTGCAACACATTTTTTGTTTACCTGCTATATTTAATAAACAATAATTTTCATTCCATTGGCAGATGGGTGAAGGTCGTACTTCATTAGAATCCCATTATATATGGCATTATTAAAAAAACTACTTCGGTAAGACATATTACCATACCAATAGTCCCATATTATGAGGGATATTAAGAATAAAAAAGAGCGATAGATATTTTCCAATAGAAGAACAATGATGGTAATCAATTTCAAGTGACGTAAGAAAAATGTAGGAGTCGTTAAATACATTGGTGGTTGAGAAAGTTTTGAAACTTTACCCCATCTCATTTCAAAGAAATATCTCGAAATGTTAAGGATACGTTTACAGTTAGGGGTGAATAACGTATTGATTTTAAAAGTTTTTGATTTTAGGAGGTAAGTTGACTGCTGTAAATTATTATTAGATAGATAATGGTTTTAATAGCTATAAAGCCAACAAGAATACGTAGTCTTGGCAAATATGCAAATTTTTTGGTAAATTTTTGGAGTTTTAGCAGAATAACAAGCAATTTTATAATAAAAAAATAAAGTTATATTTAAAATTGGGTAGGGATAAATACTAAGTGACATAGAAAATGCAACACCGAGTAGAACGCCTGTAGTTTTGAGCAAACTTTTACAATTTTTACGTCTACTAATAAAAAGAAGGTGATTAAAATTTGAACTTGAAATTTCGCAAAATAGCTAAGATATCCCACCTTAATTTTAATATTACCTCGAATAAACACTAATCGTAACCTGCTGCCGTAAGCAATGGCACCCCATACCATAACACCAACAGTGCGATAAATATGCCGCTCAATGGAAAATTGGACGTTTCGTCTTTCAATACGTCTCCTCCTTATTCTTGCACGACCATCATGTGTGCCCAAACAGATTCTGGACTTATCGCTGAACACGACTGAGTTCCATTCCATATTTCATTCAAGTACCTCCATTCGTTGCCCCCGATGCTGTGGGGTCAGAGGTAGTAGTAGAATTTCACTCAAAATTCTTATTTTATTAGAAAAAAAAGTTCTAAGCAAATTAAGTTTTTTACATTTGGTCTCGTATCTCTTACAGTTCTCGAGTAAAAAAATAATTTTATTGTTTACGTCAAAAAAATCTTATCATTTTGTTGTTTAAATAAACGACTAGGCTTTGCGTGATTGGATGGCAATCACATTTATTTTCTTCCAAGTCAACTGAAGTGTCAAATATTCCCGCGAGTTATTTTTTAATTCAAGTGTAGTGAATTTTAATTTTAATAATTTTCTTCAGAGCTGAGTTTACCAATGAAGAAATGGCTCAAATTCATTTTATGTACGGTTTGACGAATGGTAATACACTGGAGGCAAGGCGTTTGTATGCAGAACGTTTTCCTAATAGACGAATACCATGTTCAAAAACATTTACAAAATTACATCTAAGATTAGAGGGAACAGGTAGTTTTGCAAAAAACAAAGTTGGCGGTCCACAATTTACAGTAAGAACCCCGAAACTTGAGGAAGACGTTTTTAATATGGTGGAAGAATCTCTAGGCTTAAGTACGAGAAAAATCGAAAACCATATAAATGTAAGCCACAAAACAGTATGGAGTATCTTAAACGACTATACTCTTTATCCTTATCACATACAAAGAGTACAAGCTTTGTTACCCCAAAGCTTTTTAACTAGAGTTAATTTTTGTAACTGGTTTCAGGAAAAGTCTTTAAGAGTCCAAAATTTTTGGAGGGACAGCATTATAAATTTTCATAACAACGATATTTGGGCTGAAAATAATCCTCATGCTATCATCTATAGACGTCACCAGCATAGATTTTCAGTTAATGTGTGGGCAGGAACCTTAGTTGGACCGCATTTTTTTCCTATACGACTTACTGCTGAAGCCTACTAAAATTTTCTTAGAGAAAAATTGCCAGGACTCATGGAGAAAGTACCTTTAAGAGCAAGACCTTTAATGTGGTTTATGCGGTGCCTCTCCTCACTTTGCAGCATTTGTTAGAAATTATTTGGATTAACAATATCCTGATCGTTGGATAGGGAGAGGTGGACCTCACCCATGGCCACCGCCGGACCTTAATCCGTTAGACTTTTATTTCTGGGGTCACCTTAAACAACTTGTCTATACTACCCCTATGAAACTGTAGAAGAACTTGAACTGAGGATTATTAACGGTTTTAATACGATTCGCGCCAGTCCCGAGATTTGGCGACGCCTAAGAGACAATGTAGCACGTCGAGTAGATGGGTGTTTACTAGCTCATGGAGGACAATTTCAGCAATTTGTTTGACTTTACATTTGGGTTTATTATTTAGAGCTTATAGGCATTATCATTTTTTAGAAAATCCCGTGACGTAAACAATAAAATTAATTTTACTCGAGAACTGTAAGAGATACGAGAAAAATGCAAGAAATTTAATTTACTTAGAATTAATTTTTTTGTTTAGTAAAATAGGAATTTTGAGTATTTAACAGGGTCGTGTTATTTATTTTTGCGAAATTCTAGTAGTCGTTACCCGGATCTCCGCCAATAAACTAATTGAAAAGTTCAACATGATGTCAAAATAAAGTGTTCAAGCCCCTTAGTTTGTGTAATAAATATTATCCGATTTTTTTTCCATTAATTATCAATAAAAAGAAAACTCGAGAAACATTTTTTAACACCCTGTATTTTCAAAACGCAGCGACATTCGAAAAAAATTTATACTACGTTTTGGTCTTAAAATTATGTGAGGATTCACCAGTTTAATTTTTTACCGAGAATTGAAAACACCCTGTATATTGTCAGTAAAATGGCTTATAAGCAGTGAATGCTCTTTTATTGCAATTATCGCCGTATAACAGTAAACTAAGTCTCAGAGAACTTATATGAACGCAGATAAAAGGTGACGTTGCGAACGGAAACATTATTTAAGGTTAAAGTTTTTCTTTAACCTCAAGTAGCATTTAGGAAAGGTTTTCGGTAAATTTCCAATAATGTAATCCATTAAACTATACTGATGTATTTAGAGTCACTATTTTGTCAAAAAGTATTCTTATGCACGTTTGCACGTAACAGTGTTGCCGATGTAATGAATAATTATTACTCTGTGATATAATTGCTACTTGGGACGAAAGTATTGCCGGCATAAGGAAAGGTAACTGGCAAAAGGTTATCGTCCATGTTATAAAATTATTACAAGGAATATCGAACTTAAATTCTCGCATCAAAGTTTTAGTAAACCTATTATTATCACTCCTGTTCCGGAAAATAGTTATAGTGTCAAATTCTGATCAAACGTTAAATAATTTTTTTTCGAGACCAAATAATTACCTGGTTCTATTCTTAATAGTCTTATTTTAACGCTAATTACTATTCTAATTTAATAATTATAAAGATTTTATTTAAAAAAAAACCTGTGTTTGCCACTGAAACACATTTACACTACTTGGCGCACCCTAAAACTAAACATGAGTCATTGGCTTGTTTTGTCCTCTTATAGTAAACGAATATTTTTTGAATAAGGAAAAAACTGTTTTTATTTTAACGCCGTTTTTTTTTTTTCATATTAAATATAAAACAAAATGATATTGCCTTTTTACTACTATCCAGAAGAGTGACAATTTTATTTTTTGTTGTTGCCAAGTATTCCAATATTTATGGATCTTATTTTTATTTACACAAAGCCCATTTTGTTTTCAAAATTATTTTTTAGCTTTTAAATGGAATATAAATTTTTAGCAAAAAGCGTAACAATGCAAATAATTTAAACTTAATACCATATACTCATGCGTTTTATTTGTCACTAAAAATGTGGATAAAATATTAAGGCAAATACACCACGAAAAAATATTTTAGTCTTTAAAATAATAAATCTATTAAAAAAATATATTATTTTTGAGTGGAAATACATCATTTATGAAACAATTAAATAATTTATTATTTTTTAAATAGTTTTAAACAACTTCTTTTGTCCATTATTTCTTTTACTAAGTTAAAAAAACATATAGCTTATCGACGGCTCAAAATTATAGTCATGAAGTGACCTGCTTTTTAATTCCTTCTTTGAGAATGACGGATACTTCTTATTATAGTTTTCATCCTTGTATAGAGTTTTCTATTTATATGGTGCTGGTTCAGACAATCGATATGCCTTTTTTTTAAATAAAAACATACCCATATTTACATTTTTTAAACTAAGCTCACTTCACTACTTAGTAATATTAACATATTTAAATTAAGGATTATTAGTACGTTAAACGACTAACTTTAATGATCGTCATTTGAAGTAAAAACACTTGACATCCTATACAGGGTCTTCATTAATGTCCGTAAACCACGTAACCAAAAATTTTGCGGTTTGCCTATTCAGAGGTTGCACAAAATTTAATAAAATATCTCTCGAAATTTTAATTGGCGCCGTGCATTTTTAAATCAATTTTTAAATGTCAAAAAAATTTGCTTTTTAAAGGTTAGAAAATTTACCATTTATTATTTTTTCAAGTAATTGTAATTTGAACCAAGTTATAACAGCCTTTTTGGATAATTTTTGTATGCATTCAGTTTTGATTCTCTTGTTCTTTAGTATTTTAATTTACTAGAATTGGGTAGCAAAAAAGTTGGCTTTAAAGAAGATCTGTTATAATTTTTACTCTGTGATATAGTTATAGATTTTCGTTAATTTATACTTAATAGGAAAATTCAAGTCACGTTAACTCGTAGCTCACACAGTGTGTTTTTATTTATTAAATTAAAACTACTTGACTTAGATTTATTTGTACACGAGTTATTAGTTACACTACATAAGTGTTCTTACACGTTAATTATTACATAATAAAAGAAATTAGAATAATTACTAAAAGAAATTTAAATGAAACAATCTACAAAAAATTCCAATTATTTCAGTAATTAAAAATTAAGTTTCGATTTAGGTATGTGGATTCTCCTACTTACTACAATTTTTAATCGCATTTTATTTAAAACGGAACATCTTACTGACATAACAAGATATTATTTATGTGAAGAATGAAATAAACAAAACGTGTGAAGAAGGTGGGTAAATATCGGCCATTTTTCGCCCATCATATCCGAGAAAAGTCAAAGTCGCAATTTAGGCCATTTTATTGTATTTATAATAAGTCTAAGTATCTTTATTAACATTTACAATGAATGGTAAAAAGAAAAACCAAAAAAAAAAACCCTAAAGCTGGCTATTTTTATTGGATCTTTTGAATTTTTTTGATCTTTTATTTTAAAAAATTGCATGATGCGCTTAACACACCAAAATAAATAAATGCTAGTTTAAAAAACTTATTGGGTGTTATATTAGAAATAAAAAAAAATAAGAAAGTCAAAAACGTGTAAAATGGCACAAATTCAATAAAAATAACAAGTTTCAAGGTTTTTTCATGATACTTGCCATTTTAATTTTTTTAGAAATTCATTTTAGATGTAAATAAGGATCCTTGGACTTATTTTAAATTTAATAAAATGGTTCGCATTAAAATTTTGAGTTTTCACGAATATGATGGGCGAAAAAAGGCCAATCTTTGCTTAACTCCCTTACTTTTTTATTTAGTTTAATAATATCTACTAAAGCCGCTACTAGTTAATTTTCACCAAAAATAACAAAAGCAATATATAATTTTTTTATTACCTACACATAATCTTGGTAATTTTAAACATCATCTAGTTAGTCTAATATAAAAGCTTGTATCTCGAAACTAAAGCGTTTGTCGCTATAATTTAATAAAGTATTTTATCGACAATTAAAATTTTACATAAAAATCCTGGTCTACCCTGTATATTAAGCTTATTTAACAGACAGGTCTGTATAAAATTATAATTAGAGCTATTTTATATGTAGTGTTTTTTTCCAAAATGGAAAACTTCAATAGAACAAAAATTCTAACTAATTTTTAATACATAATCACATTTACCAATAAAAACTTTAAACACTTTTGTATACTAGCAAAATTCAAAAAATGTTCTCTCTGCTCGAAGTTAAACCATTTTATGGTTAAGGTTCCAGAGGTCCAATTTTATATAATTAGGTTATCTGGTGGTTTATTTTAGGCCATTACTCAAAGTGCTTTTAATTATTTAACGCAGAGTAAAATAATATAATTCAACTGCGGCTGCTTTTCAGCAGAAGTTAACTTCAAAATAATGTAATTTTATGTAGTTTTTACTCTTAATCAATAATAGAATTTTACATTAAAATTAATAGAGACGACAGAGAAGACAATAAGTATTATATTTACTAACACTTTTAAAACAAAGTATGGCTTTAACAATAAAAAACTAATAAAAACAAATATTACTATACAATAAAATAGGTTTTTTACCCCTTTTTAACTATTGTACTTACCTCCCGACACAACAAAAAAAAACATATTTGTATAAATAAAAAAACTGACAATTATATAAACAAGGAATCATATTTTATTATTTTTACGTATAGTCTGTCTCAAAGTATACCGTGTTAGCTCTTGCCTTCATTTATGGATTATACCTGCCGACAGCAATAAAACTGCGGATCGGTAGGTATTAAGGACAGAACATTAGGGACGGACTTTAATAATATAAAGATTTATAATTTATTGTTTATTTAGGTAAGTATAATCTTAAAATAACATTAAGAAATTAAATATATACAAAGTTTTAGTAAATTTATAAGTGCATTATCTATACATAATTACATTTTTATTCTAAATATCTAAATCTAATTCTGTTTCACTATCAGAGTCATCATTGAGAATAATTAAAATAGGATTTATGTTGTTTTGGATAGAAATGTAAGAGTCCTCAATTTTTATAATGTGCTGTAGTAAATTTTTCAAGCTCTCAACTGGTATGTTAGTAATTACATTTTTTATCAAATTTATAACACTGGGACATAAAGTAGGTGTAACATTTTCTGCTCTGATCTTTGATTTTACTAGGTTCCACAAGTGCTCTATGGGGTTAAATATAGTGATACGCGGGAAGCCGTAAGACAGTATGCCCAGCCTGTTCAGCCAAATTATTACATACATATTTTTTTTAATAGCATATGAATTTAGGACTTTCAAAAGATGCGTTTTTTTGTAACTAAATTCAAAATAAAAAATCATTTTCTAACAAAAAATATTTCTGGATTTCGTTTTGAACTTGATGAAGCTGGTGCTTTTTGGGAGACGGCTTTTTGGCAGCTTGCGTTATCCATGACAATAACACTGTTTTTGGAATATTTTTTAAAAATAATTTTAAAACCAAATTTTCAAAAAGTTCTGCACTTGTATTCCTAATGATAAAACCAAACTAGGATCTTTAATATTCTTTGCAGACAACAGCAAGCAGTTTCGGACAAATCCGTCTTCTGAACCAGCATGTATTATGGTAATGCGTTTTCCTTTATTTGAAGGTGCTTTCGTTTAACAGTTTTGACTGGAATCAACTCATCCTTTGTATACTGTTTCGTGTGTATCGAATCATGTTTCATCAAGGTAAATTATGGATCTGTTTTCTAACCTATATCTTTTAATTTCTTGAAGGTAATTAAATCTCCACGTGCGTAATCTGTGCGATTCCATTACTGCTTGTCTTTTGTCTATTTTGCGGTATTTAAATCCCTTTT
>JAHBCN010006509.1:0-48421 GCA_019359885.1 Listronotus oregonensis
TTTTTTTTAGTGTTTCAAAAAAACTTGTTATCGATTTTTACCTAAGCGAACCCAACAAAGAAAGGGTTTTTGTTGGTGATAAGTTTTGCTAAGTTGGGTTACTTTTTTAAAAAAACTTTAGTACATTTTTTTGAAAAGATTTTTTATAATGGTGCCCCAAAACATTCCTATAATTTTTAAAAGGTCTATGCAATTTTTAAAAGGGGGATAACTGGGGAACGGTGGCTTTTGGAAAAAAAAATTTTTAAATACCTTTTTTATAAAATTTTTAAACCCCCCTAAAATTTTTTTAAAAAAATTTTTTAAAACGTTTTACCTTTTTGAAAATCGAAAAAAAATTTTTTTGACCTCAAGTCAATTTTTTCCCGTCCGGGGGAACGATGGGGTTTGGGGGAAATGTTATTTTTAATTTTTTTTTTAAAGGGGAATTTTATTTTTTTTTAGCATAATAAAAAGTTTATGTACCTTTAAATGTAAAAGTTAAAACCGGAGTATATATAAATTTTTTTTTTATTTAAAATTTTTTAAAAAAATTAAAATAAAACTGTTTGTTTTATGTTTTTTAAGCTAAACCCCAACAAAAATTAGTTTAAAGCGGGGGCTTAGATTAAAAATTTTTAAAAAAGAAAAAACATATACAAAATTTTTTTTCTTAAAGTTTATGGAGAAAATTTAAATAAATACTTAAAATTAAAAGTAAAATTCGCCTTAAAAGAAAATTAAATAGGAAAACGGTTTTCATCAACTTTCATTTTAAGCCACCCGTTTTTTCAAAAATTTAAATGAATCGTACAATAGAGTCCTTAAAAAACACGTTACTTACTAAAGTGTTAATTTAAAACAAAAAAAAAATTTTTATTCAATAAAGTAAAAAAAGGTTAAAAAATTTAAAAAAAATTTTTTTAATATTTTCTCAAACGTTAACTAGGACAAATCAAGGTTTTTAAGTTTGCAGGGGCTAATAATAATATTTAAATTTAAAAAAAAAAAAATGGCCCGTTCAAATTATTTTAAAAAAAAAAAATTAAAAAATAAATTCCATTAAGCTGAAAGTGGTAAAATTTTTAAAACAAATTTTTAAAAATAATTTTTTAAAATTTCCCCCATCGTTCCGGTACGAAAAAAATTTTTGATGAAAATTTTTTTTTTGGAATTTTAAAAAAAGGGTAAAATTTTTTTTTCCTTAAAAAAGGCCAAACCCCGTTCCTGAGATATAACGTTTAAAAAAGTTGTGGGTTCAGTATCACCCAAAAGGCCTATTTCCACAGGTCTGTTGGGCTATTTTAATTGGAAATATTCCCAAAAAAAAAGATGGGATCCCGGATTGGGGAATTAAAAAAGGATAAAAAATTTAAAAAAAAAGCAGTAGAAATATGTATTCGTCTGATTTTTTAATCTTCAATTACTTCTTCTTGTTGTTCTTTCTTTTTCTTTTCTTCTTCTTCTTCTTCTTCTTCTTCTTCTTCTTCTTTTCCTGGGAGCCTCTTTCACTACCTTAGGCATTGCCCCTCTTGGGCTTTTTTTCCCCTAATCCCCCAAATTGTCTTTTATACCAATCCCTCCCATTAGTCTTGTTCCTTCACAATTCTGTATAACCCGAGACTGGTTTTTTGATTTACTCCTGTGGGAAATTTTTCGGTTGCCTTAATGCCTGTTTTTGTGATTTAACGCTTAAATTCACACGGTATGTGGTAGGCTGTTTCCCCCTCGCCCATTCTCCCTTTTGGGTCCCCATTTATGACCTATCTTGTGTAGGTGTCTTTAAGGTTATCTTCCCTTTTTTAACCCTACTTTTATGCGAAGTCTTTCCTACTTTGTCTTAGTAGTTCTTCCTTCGTTCTTTTGGATGGGCCCCTTATAAGCCCTTTCCTTTTTCTTATTCTCCGAGGTTCCCTTTTTTCCTTTTGTTTTTTCGGATCCCATTCCCTTGTTTGCCCTCGTGCTGTGGTTTTTTCCTCAAGGGGGAGGTTCATCCAAAGAAAGGTGTGGATGATCCATGGGCTCGCAACTCACCCCTTTTTCTTGCCTTCTATTCCCGTGTCCTGGATCCCGGGGGAGTTCTCTGAAGTTTTTCCCAGGACCCCAGCTTTGGCATTCCCCATGTAACGGGTACTTGGGGTTTTGGGGCCCCCAGTGACGTTGGCTATCTATTTTATAGAAATCCGCTTATTTTTTGTAAGCCCTCCTTTATTTTTCTTGCACAGTGGTAAACATATTTTCTGTTTGAAATACAGGCACTGTTTCCTAGTGGAATGGAGAATTGTAATTCCTCATTTCCTGTAATCCCCTCCCGTTCCTTTCGTTTTCGCACCACCGTATACCGATGATGTCTCAACCGGGTTTTTGTTGAATGAGTATTGGGGAATCATCTGGTCTGTTCTTTCGTCCAGGATGTTGCCGCCAACCTGACTTTTTTGTTGTTGTGTCCAAACGCGTAACTCCCAAAATTGGTTTTTTTCAGTCGGAAGTATCATTCCCTTTCCTCTCCCATCACTGTGAGGTTAAGTGGAGACATTCCATGGCTGCTGTTGGGTTTTTTAATTGCTCCTGTTATAGTTAAGCAAGCAAGTCTCTGTACCTTGGCCAGTTCTTTTCCGGAGTTCTTTGTGCATTTTTTGGTCCCCATATCAAAGCGTATGTTATCATATTAAACCATAGTTTTATTAAACCCAAAAACCACGGGGGTTTAAGGCCCCTTGTCTTCCCCCTAAAGGCGCCTGATTAACATAAGGTCATCTTTTTTCTTTTTTTCTGAAGTTTTTGGTCCAGGTAAGTTTAAAGTCTGGGGTAACCTAGTTTTTACCTCTCCCCAATCTTGATTGCTTCACCTGTAGGTTCAGGGTCCTAAGCCCTCAGATTTCTCCTTTTGGGAACAACTATCTGTTTGGAAATTTTTGTTTGACCCTCCTTTCTCGTCCATCGGTGACTGCTTTTAGGGCCTGTTCATTTTATCCCTAAAGTGTTGTTAAATTTTCTTTGGGCCATAATGACGAGATCTCCGTATCCCAATGTTTGGTGCCCTTGGATTGGAGGAAAATTTTAGTAAGTCGTCCATGACAAGGTTTCACAACAGTGGGGAAGAACCCTCTTGCGGGCATCCGTCCAACCCAAAATTCAAAGAGTTTCTTCAAGTATTGAAGTATATACATTACTATATTCTTCTTCTTGATCCCCCTTTCCTACTTCTTCATTCTGGGTGAAAAATTCATTGCGTCAATAGTAATGTATCGCATGTCTTTTTGTCAGTATCAAACAAATTCTTTTTGTTGGTAATTCAACAAGAACACGACCTGCTTTGACAATTCTTATGCCAGAAACAAAACAGTCCAACTTTTTTGCAACCAATTTACCTGCACCCTTTTCCGTTGCAAAAAATTTTTTCATTTTCGCATATTGAAGTACTAAGTTCGCTGAATTGGTTCTAATTATCGCCCAAACTTTTTAACCCCTTCTAGCATAACCAAGCCACCAACTTGATTTGTGAACAAGTAAACTGTTTTTGTTTGGAACATCTCCATAGTTTAAATTTTGTATTGTTAAAGCGACCAAAAAATTAATAAGCTGACAAAAGAAGTTTGCTGCTGTAATGCTTCTTTGAAATAAAAAGAACTTGTAATACCCAAAACTTCAAACGCCTTGGACTCTGACTCCATAGGTTATGTGGTCAGTGTAAGCTATTTTCAGTGTCAAAGCATTTTTAGCAAATGACAATATTTATATAGGAAAAACAATTGTACTGACTAGTTTATGTTGTCAAATTCCCATTCGTCATACTTTAAACAAAACAAAAAATCAAATAAACAAGCCAATATCAAGTAAAAAAAATAAATGAAGTAAGGTTTTTACACTCCAGTTAACGTTCAATTAGTCCATGCACCTAAAGCTCCGTGGTCATGTATGTGACAAAAACTTTACTCTAATGCCACTCTAGCTCCATTTTTTACTTTCGAACTCACCTAGGGTTGCTGAAATCTTTTTTGTTGTTGACAACATCAAACTGTTTTATGTTAATTATTTCTTTAGGATCAGTTTTAGTAACTTCTTTTTTTAATAAAATGTCAGTGTTTTTAAATTGCAATTCTTCAACTGTCTATTTGTGTATGCTGCTGTGGATTTTTAATTAGTAGTGCCCACGCATTTAGCCTATTATCAAGGTAACACAACAAAAAAACTAAGCAACAGAAAATATCTGCTGAATATTCCCGAAAAAGATGTTGATGAGCAGCAACTGGGGAAGGAGGAAGAAAAGCTAATTACACTTGTCTTTTATATTGAGTGTTTTTAACAAAACATGCATATCGATACTTATCTAAGTAGGTAGTTTTTTTAGGAGCTCCGTACATACGAAGAAGAAAGCGAATTCTTATAGTTATATTTATGTATATTTTATATTTTAAATGTAAATTACAATAACCGATAGAAAACTATTTTTACTTGTATTACAGCTACTACGTGACATACTTAAGCACACAATGACACTTACAACTTTTTGAATGTTATATCTCACGAACGGTGGCTCATAGAAAAAAAAAATTTCTTTCCTTTTAATAGATAATTTTATGATCTACAATTTTTGTATAAGATAATTTTACGATAAAACTTACCGCTTTCAAGAAAATCGCGAAAAACCCTTTTTTTTACCTTTGACCTCGAGTCAATTTTTTCCACGTACCGGAAAGATGGGGAATTTTAAAATGTTATTTTTAATTATGTTTTAAACAATTTTACTTACTTTCAGCTTGATGTAAATTTAAGTACCTTTGCATGACCGGAGTAAAAGGTAATTTTAACAAACATGACTTAACTAAGAACATAATAACTTAAAATTATAAAATCATATTTTTTATACACCTATACAGTAGGTTAATCAACAAAATAGAAATCAAAAGTAGGTACAAAATAAATTACAATTTATTAATCAAAATAAAAACAAAATATCCAAGACAAAATGGAGTAAGAAAGACATTTTTAAGTAACCTTTGATTTCTTTTTTTTATATTTCGTAGGTAAAAATGATTTCGTATTTATTTTTAGTACTAACAATGGGCTTAGATTAGATTAGATTATTTTGAGCGGAGATGGCGAAAATGATCTCCACCACTACAACCTTGCCAGATTTATTATGGTTTTTCCTATCGTCCTTTAGAGTACCTTGTCCGTCTTCTTAACTGGACTCCAGAGTCTTGACACTGGCCATCCCATATATCTTGCCGGTTTTTTGGCTTTTTCCTCACCAAGCCTAGTTACCTAAGCCTGAGTGCTTCCAGTGGCACCACACATGTACGGCTGTTTCTTCAGCCTCCTGGCAGAACCTACACAGGCTATCCTCCACCAGGCCTATTCTATAGAATATATAGAATAGTAATAACAATAGTGATTTGTAAATATGTTCTGTAGTTTTGTGGCGGATTCATGTTTTAATAAGTTCTTGTTGGGTAACTCGCCTAGAAAGTTTTAGAGAATGGGACCACTTTGGCAGATATTGCAATATAGCAAATTAAGAGTCCTATTAACCCCCATGAACTGGCAGATTGCCTGTAACAGTAAAAAGATAAAAATAACAAAAACCCAAAAAACCGAACCACTTATTATCGTTTCGGTGCTTATTCTACCACCGTTATTAAGATAAATTTAAAGAAAAATAAAATAGAAATTACAAATAACAATTCTGGTATAATTAAGAAGATTTCAAGATTTCTAAAATTATTTATGACGTTTTGTCATGTGTTACATTTCAAAAATTGAACTGTAACAATTTTCGATTTAAAATACCTGGTTGCATAAATACCGTAAATGCGGAAAGCAGGGCTATAGTTTGAAATGTTGTTTATGACTAGCTTTGGTCTGCAGAATGTTTTGTGTTTGATTGTTTATTGACCTTTCCTTATTTTCAGGGGCCGTTGACATGTTGGTGGTTGTTTTTGTAACCGTATGGAGTATTTTACATTGTTTTTCTTTGAATTGTGTACATTCATGACTCTTTGTTTTGTTTTTGTAGTTTTGAAGTTTAAAATTTTGACGTTTTAAAATAAGTCAGGTTTAAGGTGAAGTTGTTTACTTTTCTTATTTTTCTTTTTGGCTAAAATGATTGGTAAGATGTCGTAGTAGCAACGCCGCTTGGTGCCGTGAGAGGCGGTCTCGAAGTCGAGAGTGATTCCTAAATCTTTCTTTTTGAAAATTCGCAGAAACCGGTTATATCGGATTTCGGGATTATATTTTGCGGGGATGAACGTGCGTTGTTTGTTAGTAATATCTGGGTAGTTCCTGGTGGTTAGGCCAACCCAGGAATGATGGCAAAGGCCAGCCAGCAGCAAGTGATGGTTTGTGTGTGGATTGGTAATTGGGAAGAAGGTTTGGTACTGTCAAGGTCGTCCTTGACTGAAAACGCTTTGGGGTTTAAAATTAGTTTTGGGGAAGCTCTCCTCCCTGTAACCACCAAGGGTTAATTTTCAACCCTTGTTTTGGGGTTGTTAACAAATGCCTAATAAATTTCCCGTTTTTTGTGCTAATTGTATACGTTGTTTCATGAAATGTCCGTTATCCGTATATTTTTGGAAATTTATGTCTTCTTAAAAAATTTACCCGTGGAAACCTGTATGGAACCCTTTTTCTTCGTTAATGTCTTATAAGGGGCGGTAGTGGCTCATTAAGTTTGTGAAAAAAGGTAAAATTTTCTATTTCACACAGTTTGTATCAAATTTCACTTTGAATTTTTGATCTAACTTTGAAAACCATTATATTTGATTTTGGGGTTATGATAATTGCGTAGTTAATTTTTGGGGTTTTCTTTAAATGGATTGTTTTTTTAGGGGAGAACTTTGTCTAGAATTTTTTATGCCTATTGGGTAATTTATGTAAAGAATGTAATTTCTGTGTTTCGTAAAGTATCATGTAAATGCATAAAGCTTAACGAATTGTTTTTTTTAGGGTTGTTCTTTTTCTTTTTTTTTTTTTTCTTTTCAATTCCTGGTTTTACCCCTTTGATTTCTTCGACTTGATTTTGTGTTCCGGCCAATGCAGCTTATGCCTGTTCAAGTTCGGTTAATGGATTTAATCCCATGCCTTATGTTGGAGATTCGTGACAAACCCAAGTTGCGATGATGACAGCTAGACTATGGTTTCTAAGCACAACCACTTGCTTCCATAATAACAGGAAAATCACAGCTAAGTCTTAAGTTTAAGAAAATTTTGTAGATTAATGATATAACATTGACTTAAGAGAATGATGTCGATAGTCTAGCCTTAAAATTTGAACTGAAATTTTTATTGAAAACACTGCTAATCATTTGAATAACTTGATGTTACTTAATACCTTTTTCATGAACAGTCATTAACACTTTATTTTCTCGGTACCTTCACTAAAATCTAAGACTGGAATTTGGACATAAGTATACACATTGCACTTTTAAAGCTTTAAAGGTTATCGAAAGAACATTTAGTATTATGGTATACCTTAGGGGCATATAGTCACTTACTTTTAACACTATTCTATTGGGGAACAGTTTGATAGGTAGACAGTTGGTACTTGTGAGTTGCAATCATATACACGAGTACGAGTGTTGTATATCAATCTGTGGTAGGAGTATAAGATTTATTGCTTCATTTGGTAATAATCTTATACGGTTTAATTATAAACATTGAATTTGATCATTGAAGATTAATTAGATAGAGTTACTGATATTGGTTTTTGTTTAACCCTTGACCGGATATATTTTTTTGTTTAAGACTTAGTGCTCTCAGATATTTTGCTGTAACGTCCATAACGTAATTCTGCTTCATTTTATTAATTTTTAATTTGTAAGTGCCTATGAAAAAGTTTTAAATGCAACTTATAACCTTACGTATATGTGGGTAACATACTAGAAGGTTTTCTGTAAAAGTTATAAGCTTACGGTCTTTGTTATGTATAGGAATTAACTGTTGACGTTTATTAATTGTTCTGCCGTTTAGTAATATTAAATTTGTATATAAGTCAAATTTAGTTTAACATTGTCATTTATTTTTCAGTAATTTAAAATCTTATTAAATTTTGGGTTTAAAGGCGCATCCACCAATTTGGTGGAATTTTTAAATTATTTTATTATTTTTTGTAATAAAGCATTAACTAGTATATTTATATTTTGACTTTTATTGACAATATCCCCCCTTCAAGAATGCACTCGCCTTTGTGTGAGCCTCGGACTGTAAGTATTTATTGTAACCATCTTTGCCAATGATTTTATTTTTTTTTTTCTGAGCTAGCCGAGTACTTTCCTTAGAGACTTTCATTAATAATTTTTATTTTTCTTTATTTGATAATTGAATTTGATAATTTTTGCCCAGGTGGGGCGTTTATAAATTTACTTGTATCAATTGGCGTTAACAAATTGCCTGTAATAATGTCATCTTAAAGGTATAAGAGTGAAACAAGTTATATTCCTTGTAAAAACAAAAAACTTATACACCCACAATTACTGTTTTTAGTACATTGTTATTATTTGTAAATACTTATAAAATGCAATAAATTTTATTTCTTTTATTCTAAACGTGTTTAAAATACGTTATTTTAATTTTTAAAAGCTTAATTATTCAAAAATGATCTTTTTTAGTTGTCTTTTACTGTTATTCTAGAGTAACAAAATATGGCTTTATCAAATGGCCCTGTACAATGTCTTTGGTACTCGCATGATTAGGCTTTTAAATCAAATGAAGTTCGAAGTTGTGAGTGCAATTTATTTAAGAACATTTTCTAATTAACTTAAAATGTTTTCGGCTCTATCGAAAAATCGACTTTTTTCTCCAAATTGTATTAAATTGCTCTGTGTGCGTCAAGCTGATGGTGTCGACTCGCTTTACAAGTCTGACACTTATATTAAGAGCTGGAAGCCGAGAAAGAAAACTTTCCCAGATTAGTTTTGCCTTCTGGGCTTTTATGCGATATGATTTAGTTACTTTGTGAGAAACTTTAGTATAGTTCTGCAAAAGTAACATGGAACACTAACAAATATTTTGTGGAAAGAATTTTGTCTTGTTTATGAGCGTTTTGTTTTAACTTCCAATAACGAAATCAATAAGTTCATTTATAAGCTGTAGCGAATAACAACAAAATCACTATTATTAGGTCTCTTATTTCCTCAAATGGAAACATATGGCTTTAAAAATTTACGATGGGTGGTGCATTGTCATAGGAAATCTCAAGTTATTTCTAATAGGGTCAATTACTGGCTTTCCTTATTATTTTGAAAAAAAAAATGTATGAAAGTGTATTAAAGAACAAGCAAATTTACGTCTATGGTAAAATCTTAGATTTTTTGGTTACACCATTTGCGAGTTAGATGCTAATTTATTTTTAAAAATTGTTACTTTATTATCGCCTCATATTTATAAACAACAATAAAAATAACAGTTAGTTGTGAATTAACTTTGTCATTGTGAAATTTGGTGCTTTAACATTTTAAGAAAATCGTACAGTAAAAAGATTAACCATGAGTTACACTACTGAAGAAAAATTATTGATGATTTAATGATACAATTAAGGAAATAGTTACCAAAAGGTATCAGGCATGTTTGCTGCTCAGTATCCGAATAGACCGATACCTTGAAAATCATCAGTCGATATGATAGGACTATCAAAAGACTTGAGACCAAAAGCACAGTAATAAATAACTGCAGATGTAAAGCAAGAGAATATTAAAGAGAAGAAAATGGAGAGATGATGAAAATTGGAAGTTTTATTGCACGTGGAAGAAAATAAAGGGAAGGTGAGCACAAGGAAACTTAAGAATATCATAGGAAAGATAACTCAATAGCACTTCGGACTTTGAAACGACGTTAATAATTTTCATACAAATATGAAAAACATCAAGATCTTAGGGATGGGGATAAATTTATAACAATTCTGGTAAAAAATTAAGGGGATTTCAAGAATTTTAAAATTATTTATGACGTTTTGTCCTGTCATCTTAAAGGTATAAGAGTGAAACAAGTTATATTCCTTGTAAAAACGAAAAACTTATACACCCACAATTAGAGTTTTTGGTATATTGTTATTATTCGTAAATACTTATAAAATGCAAAAAAAAATATTTCTTTTATTCTAAACCTATTTGAAACACGTTATTTTAATATTTAAATGATTAATAATTCAAAAATGATCTTTTTTAGTTGTCTTACTGTTATTCTAGAGTAACAAAATATGGCTTTATCGAATGGCCCTGTAAAATATCGTTGGTACTCACATGATTGGGATCTTAAATTAAATGAAGTTCGAGCTGTGAGTGCAATATATTTAACAACATTTTCTAATTAACTTAAAATGTTTTCGGCTGTATCGAATCTCGACTTTTTTCTCCAAATTGTATTAAATTGCTCTGTGTGCGTCAAGCTGATGGTGTCGACTCGCTTTACCCGTCTGACACTTATATTAAGAGCTGGAGGCCGAGAAAGAAAACTTTCTCAGATTAGTTTTGCCTTCTGGGCTTTTATGCGATATGATTTAGTTACTTTGTGAGAAACTTTAGTATAGTTCTGCAAAAGTAACATGGAACACTAACAAATATTTTGTAGAAATAATTTTGTCTTGTTCATGGGCGGTTCGTTGTAACTTACAATAACGAAATAAATACATTTATTTATTAGCTGTACCGAATAACAACAAAATCACTATTATTAAATATTTTATTTCTTCAAATGCGATCCTATGGCTTTCAAAATTTAGAATGGCTGATGCATCATCGGGCGGGATATAGGAAATCCCAAGTTAATTCTAATGGGGTCTATTACTGGCTTTCCCAATTATTTTGAAGAAAAATTCTATTAAAGATTTTTCGATTACACTGTTTGCAAGTTAAATGCTTATATATTTTTAAAAATCGTGACTTTAATATCGCCTCATACTTATGAACAATAATAAAAATACTACCAGTTAGCTGTAAATTATCGTTGCTATTTTGAAAGTTAGTGCTTTATAATTATCACAAAATCGTACAACGAAAAGATTAACCATGAAATACACTACTGAAGAAAAAGTATTGATGATTAAATGGTATTGTCAAGGAAATGGTTACCAAAAGGTATCAGGCATGTTCGCTGCATAATATTCTAATAGACCGATACCCGGAAAATCAACAGTCTATAAGACTATAAAAAAATTTTAGACCAAAGGCACAGTAATAAATAACTGCAGATTTGAAGCAAGGAAATATCAAAAAGAAGAAAATGTAAGAGATGATAGAGGCTTGAAAGTTTTATCGCACGTGAAAGAAAATGAAGGGAAGGTGAGCACAAGGCAACTTAAGGATATCATAGGAAAAGATCACTCAACAGCGCCTCGGATTTTAAAAAGGCAGAAATAATTTTTAAAAAAATATGAAAAAAATCAAGAGCTTAGGGATGGGGATGAAATTAGACGGCAGGAATTTTGCTTTCAAGATAGAAAGGGCAAACATGGACAGGGAATTTTTAAAAAATATTTGTTTTACTAATGAATTTACGTAAAACAATAAACCTAATTATCAAAAGTACCGATACTGGAGCAAATAAAACCAACTTAGATTTGTTTAAACGAGAACACAATATCCTCAGAAAGTAAATGTTTAGACGGAGATTTTCGACAACGTTTTATTGGACCATTTTTTAAAATCTATATATAAATGCAGAATATTATTTGGAACTACTCAAAGACCAAATTTACCTATTTTACATGATGCCTTCAGGGAAAATCAGAAAGGTTGGTACCAAATAGATGGCTGCCCGGCACATAATGCCTTGGCTGTTTAAGAATATTTACACTATGCTTTAAATGGAAATGTTAGAGCAAGATATACAAGAATAAAAAATACACTAATCTAGACGAGTTAAAAAATGCTATTTTTACAGAATGCAATAAAATTTTAATTTACCAGCTAGCCAATGTAAGAAGACAATTTTATGAACGTCTGGGTTATTGTCTAGCAGCCAATGGAGGAAAATTTGAAAGTTTTCTTTAATTTTAAATTTATTTCCAACATATTATTTGTAAAAGTATTAATAATTTATTAAAGTATGTAAATATTGTAAATGCCATAGTTATTATGGTTTGTTCCTTTAGTTTAGTTTTAATTAACTTAATTCGTCTTTCTTAACTTTAGTCTTTTCGCTGTACGATTTTTTGATGATGATAAAGCACTAAATTTCAAAATAACAACGTTAATTCACAACCAACTAGTATTTTCATTGTTGTTCATAAATATGGGGCGATATTATAGAATTTTTTTTTCAAGATATATAAGCATCTATCTCACGAACGGTGTAATCGAAAAATCTAAAGTTTTTAACATGGACGTATATTTCCATGCTCTTCAACGAATTTTAATAGATTTTTTTCTCCAAAATAATGAGGGAAACCAGTAATTGACCCCATTAAAAATTACATGGGATTTCCCATATCCCGCCCGACGATGCACCACCTGGTATAGTGTCTTCTAATGCCGATTTTGGATAAAGTAACATTTGCCTATTATTCTTGGTACAACCAGAATGGGCGTGAATTTTAATATTTTAAAAGAATCACCCTGTATTTTTTAGAATTGGAATTCTACAAGCCATATTTGATATAAATTCTGTTTATCATGTATCTATTTTTGCTGGTTTTTAAGAAAATGGCGAATGACTATGTCTTAATGACCGCACGTTAAGCAGCTATATGGGAAAACAAAGAACTATGAAAATTTATTATGTCTAATATAACTCTGCTCGAGACTCTTTTTACTAAAATTATATTAATACTACTTCCTGCTTTACCGAAAATTGACCTTATACAGGGTGTCCAGGAAAATGTGGGAAATCTCCCCTCTTGATTATGAAATAGTATATTTTATTAAGAGTACGGAAATGACGATTTTTCCGTACGCGCGTGACAAATTCTCTTGTGAGCCGCAGCCGAATACGAAAAGTCATGCAAGAACGGAAAAATCCATTTCTGGACGTGTAATAAACGATATTTTTTATTTTACTTAGGTACCTGAAAACAACATAAACAAAAAATATCGCAAAAACTGATTTAAGAAAATTTCAATTATTTATTTTTATTTTTAAAACAGTAAAACAAATTAACAAAAAAAAGTTACAAGCTAATTAAATCTAAGAAAATTAATTTTGGACGAAACCGTTATGATTAATGGTTATATTAATTGTACAAGTCGTATAATTGTTAAATCTTAATCCCTTTTGCATTTCTTTTTGTTGAACTAAAGATGTTGAGGCGGAGTGTTCGTGTATGTTTTGGTTTTCTCTATTTTTAGTAGTTTCCAAGTTACAAGGCCTAAACAACTTTTGGGATACTTCAAGTTTTCTTTGTATGAACTCCTCTATATATCCTTCTGCTACATTGGAAGAAAGCCATCCCCCGTGTCTTTTCAAAGTGAGCAAATCACTGCCGGTTTCTACCAACATGGTAGTCGAAGAACGGCTTAGCCCATGTCCGGTATATTCTTCGTGATTTTTTAGTTTTAAGTATTTTGCAACAAGTTTTGAAATACCAATGATAGTTTGGCACCCAACATGTTGAGCGGTACATCTTTGGTTTCGGTATGCAACAAATAATCTTCTACTCTCCATATTTTTAGGGCGGAGATCTGCGTATTTACGGTAAAGTGTACGGAATTGAATTTGCAATTTTCATTGGTAATGGTAAAACTTCTTGACCTGTAAGTTTTTCCATCTCGTAAGAACACGACAAGGAAACGCCCATTATCTTCCACATCGTCTAAACTCAAACGTATTAAATCATATCTGCGGCATGAGCTGAAGATACCAAACACTAAAATTACTTTTGCTAGTAGATATTGTCCATCTGAAGCTTCACATAAAAATTTGGTTACTTGTTCTGATGTAAGAACCTTGGATTTTTTTGGTACATATCCTACAGCTTGTCGTTTCAAAAAAGCGATAGTTTTTGGATATTGGTTGTGAGTATTTTCTTTTATTGCCAAACAACTCTTTAACATGGAGAATCGACTTCATAAGGTGGATGACTTCATAGATTTGGCTTTTTCAGAAAAATAAATTAAGAGAATATCGTCACTCACAATTTTGATTCTGAGTTCGCCATTCGGTAAAAATATAATATTCATGTTCATATCTTAACCTGGATTTCACTGGTAATAAATTTGCACTCACTTCTGCCGCTTGTTGTAATATAATATCGGGAATATCCGGATTTTCTTCCAAATCTAAATTCATTTTTTGAAAATCGCATAAATTTCACTGACAGAAAATTAAATATGTCATTAATGAATAAATCGTTTCTATGAACAGTTTCCATGGATGGATTTTTGTATAAGCGCACGGAAAGAGTGATTGGGAAAAAATTCCGTGCGCTGTTCTGAAAATGTCATATTTACTGTATTTTATACACAGTTGAAAATGTAGTATTTTCAGATAAGTGTAATAAAAAAAATTCTAATAAGATGTAATATTAAGTAAAACTCTTTAAGTTACTATCAAAGAAAGTGTTGTGTATTACTTACAGGTCCAGAGACTGACTAACTGTGACACTTACGACCCCCCTTTTTATGTCTTGTATTGATAAGGACTTTGTACATTGTTTTTAACAAACCTTTAACCATTGACTAAAAATTAAATACTCTTCGGTCATGTCGCTAATCCTAACCGTAATGTGGCCGTGAGATGAAGACTCGTCTTCGTTGGTAGTTAAAAGTTGTTTATTGCGAATCCCAGGTGCTCCAGTCCGTTTGGACTAGACAGGGGCCGGTCAGCTGGTTGCGTCTAGCTCGCATTACTAGCTTATGGTTATTTGTTTTATTGACAGGATTATTTACTACTTCACCTATCTGCCCGCAAAACACGGCCTTTTTATACAATTCTCTTTCCCGGTATCGATTAGCGAGGGTTTTACATGGAATAGGATTAATACTAAAGAGCAGTTCTAGTTCTGCGATGTATTGGGGCGTGCCGGCGACCCACGGACTTACTGCAGAGACCCCGACACTCCCACAGTCCTGCAGAGGCTCCTTCGCAGCCTTGCCACAATATTCTGCAGAATGTTTATCTTGTTCCCACCCACGACATGGTTCAGTTTCCGAAGTGTTTTCACACGTGGCCTGGGGTAGTTTTGGTTGGCCGGGGTTTGGGGATAAAGCACGATGTTTCCAAGGATTCAAGCCCAAATTGGAGGGCGGCCGAGGCTATAGAAGCCTGGCCTAACATATCTTAATTTAGCCTCGCATTTTCTGGTGTCCTCTTGACACTCATCCCTTTAAGGGGGATTTTTACCCCAGGCCGGGCGCCGATCGAGGCGGTCGGGGTCTAGTTCTCTTGGGGAGACTCTGTCCTTCAATTTAACATTAAATTTGGGGTGGCCGAGGCTGTAGTAGCCTGGTCTGGCCCTTTAAAGTTGACGTCTAGTTCTGAGTTTGCCTTCAGCTCTTGTACTGGCAATATGTTCTGGGTATTTTCGCGTAATTTTCGCAGGGCCACCATGGCCACAGAATAATTTACATAAGTATGTCAGCCCACGGATTCATTTTTCCCACACCCAAAGCTTGGAACTAAATTTCCTTTATCCAAAATTTTCCAATTGAAAATATATAAAAAAAACAAATAACAATCTTTAGTAAATCGTTAAAATATTGTACACTCCTTGGAAGGCTCTCTCCAGCAATACGTAACTTCTTCATTTATTGCTTCGTTCGGTTACGTATTGCTATTGTTTGGTGATACCTTGCAAGTGATGAAGTTTCTCGGGCCCTAAAATCGCCCCAGCATGCGCCTGGTAAAAAATATAATTAAAATAAATGATTACAACAAAATTAATATACTGTGTTTCCATTTCATGTCCTAATTAATGCAGAATAATGGGTAAAATGCACCAAATTTCAGTATTTTAATGAATTTTATACTTGACCACGTGAGTTTCGGTTTCGGCCGACTCTACTTTTTTTAGTTTTTTAACTTAGGAATCCAAAAATGTAATAATATACAGAGTTTCTCATTTTAAAATTAAAAGTTTAATCCGTTTTCGGCAAAACCGGAAGTCTGCGGAAGTCACGAGACTTTTCAAAAAACATCAAATTCGATGTTATATGATGTTCCTTAGTTTCATTTTTCTATCTTAAAAAATGCAGAAAAAAATAGGATAAGCTCCCCTCTTAGATCACTCAGTACATTTAATTAAAGGTAGTTGTGGTTAAAGTTTCCAGGTAATCCTGCTCCAATCTCTTCTACTATCATGTATCAATCAGAAAAATTAAATTTTGTCAATAGAACAGATACCTTCAAAAACGGAGTGCATTTTGTAAAACAACATTAAAATCTGTCAAGCAAAATTATGCAAAAAGTCTGTAAACGGTCTTTACAAAAACCTACTACTCATTCCTCAGACCAAAATTAGCCGATTTAAGTAAACTTACCTTAGTACAAAGTTGCTTAGTTTAGGCGCTAGGCAGCGCTAAAGTGACAATTTTTAAATCATTTTTCTGGATTAATTTTAAAACTGCTCATACTATTTTGCCCAAATTTGGTACGTTTTCCTGGCTTTATGGGGAAAAAATCACAATTATGATTAATATCAGTCCATGGGAGTAGAACCTGGTTTTTTTTTATCAAATGCTTGTTTCCGATTTCTACGCCAATGAAAAAACATTCAGATAAGACTTTAAGGGTTTTCGAGAAATTTGCATTTTAAAAATTTGCGGTAGTTTTTACCAAAAAATCAAGTAACAGGATGTTTCTAAAAGGTCTTTAAAAAAGCTCATTACATATTCCTTAGACCAAAATTAGCCCAGTGAAGCAAACTTATCTTAGTACAAAGTTGCTTAGTATGGGAACTAGACGGCGCTAAAAACCATTTAAAGATTGTCACTTCAGCGCCGTCTAGTGCCCAAACTAAGCAACTTTGTACTAAGATAAGTTTGCTTAACTGGGCTAATTTTGGTCTAAGAAATATGTAATGAGCTTTTCAAAAAGCCTTTTTTAAATTTATCCTGTCACTTGATTTTTTTAGAAAAACTACTGCAAATTTCAAAAATGCAAAATTTTTGAAAACCGTTAGAGATAACGAGTTTTATTAAAATTACCTTTTTTGTAGCAAATAAGTTGGTTAATCCTAAATTTTTTGTACCCAAACACCTCTTGTTTCATTGGCGTAGAAATTTGAAACAAGCATTTGATTTAAAAAAAAACCCAGGTTCTACGTGACATGGGTTTTCCCAAGCCAGGCCAACTTGTGCAACCCAAAATAGTATCAGCAGTTTTTGAATTAATCCAGAAATCGATTTTAAAATTGTCACTTCAGCGCCACCTAACGCCAAAACTAATCAACTTTGTACTAAGGTAGGCCCACCCAACCGCTGTGTTAAAAATCGTCTTTGGGGGTTTGGGCCTGGGGGGATTTTTTGGAACATGCGCTAGAGTTGCTGGTTATCGGCAACTTTTTGGCTGGGGGGGGGGCCCCCGAAGCTAAATGAACAAAGGCTTAACTCAAGGTGTTAGCATACCGTGCTTACATGAATGACATCCGTCCTTAAACAGGTGCCCCAACGGTGCCTCTGAGATACAGGGCGACCTCCAAGTATCCCCCCTTTTGGGTTTGCGGGGCTCTGCCGTGGTGGACTTTTTTTTTCCCCTACCTAAAAGAAAGCGGAAAAACCCTTTTTAAAAAGGGAAAAAAAAAAGTAAAAAAGGGGGCACGGGAAACGGAAAAATTTTTTTTCGAGGGTCCCAAAGGCGAGAAAAAAACCGGACCGAAACGGGAATCCGTTTCGTAAGGTGCCCAAAAGTCACTGCGCCTGTTTGGGGGGGAAGGGGGCTAATCCGTCCCGAACAAACAGGAAAAAGGGGGGTCCCCAAATCCAAACAGAAGGGGACAAAAACCCCCTTTTTGGGGGAAAAAAAAGGGGTTTCCCCTGGTTTAAACAGCGGAAAAGCGGATAGGCCCGTTTTCATAGGATAAGGCCGGAGATGCGGCCCCCAGAAAGAACAGGGGGTTTTTCTGTAACAACCCCCCAAAACCCCCCACGTCACAGACCGGGAGAGGAGGGCGATGGATCTATCGTCTGCTCGTCCCCCCCTTCCCCGGGGAGACAGGGACACCAGAACACATCAGAACACATTGTGTTCGTGTCCGGAGCGACCGAGTAAGAGGAGATGAAAGAACTCCCCCAAATCTGGAACGGTTTTAAGAAATCCGATCCTATTGGGAGAATAAAAAAAAGGTGTGACCACAACAGACGAGCGGTCGCAGTGGTGGGAAAAAAATCCACTCACTTTCCACCACCTACTTAAGGTAAGTTTACATAAATCGGTTAATTTTTTTCTGAAGAATATTGGAGGTTTTTTAAGGACCTTTTTTTAAAACCCCCATAATAAGGTTAGATATCTATTACACCTCTTACCTATTCCCCGGTAAAATGGTAATAATACCTTTCTGTAGAAAGTTGATTAATAATATGAATGAAAATTTACGAAAAAAATATTTTCTAGTGTTAGTTCTATTCATTAGTATTTTTTTGGATATTGGTAATATTTAATTTTTTTTCAATAATTTGCCCCCAAATTTTTTTGGTTTTTTCCAATTGCAACGGCCATTGCAAGGCTTTTAAAAATTTGGGGGGTTAATTTTGCATTCATGTATTAGAAAAATTGTCCCCCCCAATTTAGACTTTACTAACTTGTTTCAATTTATATCGACTGAACTCTACGCAAAAATCAGTCATAACTTGAAGGTCGTACTGTTAGTTTAAAAAATGTATCAAATCGGTTAGACAAGTAATGGATTAGTAACTAAAGTAGATTAACAATTAAAAAATTTTCCATAGTAACGTTTCACTGTTACCTGATTGTTAGTAGGTAAAAAAAAAAGACACGTATTTTTATACAAGGTTTTTTTACATTTTTTTAAACAACATATTATATACTTACAGCTGCTCTTCTATTTAATTTGATAATAGCGCATTTTTTTTGTACATCACTTCGCTTTGTCATGTCCACCCAAAATGATTTGCCTTGTTCTGGATCATTGTAAATTGTACTATTGAAAAAAAAGTGAGTGTCCTAAAAAAAAATTTTTAACATAAGCATAGTATCATAAAGAGGGTGTCTAATTAGCTAAAACATAAAAAGTATAGCTCTCTTCTAATCCTTTTTTTTTAGTCATATTTTTTAAAAGGTAATAGCAGTGTGGTTAATGCATTTAAAAAAATGGGAAAAAAGTGTCTATAACATATAACGCAAGGTGTTTAAATTTTGTGTGGACTACATAATTTTTTTTGGGTGTTTTTTTCCCGTTCTCGGAAAAAAATTTTATACCTTTCATAAGTGGTCAACGACGTCTGCCCCCAGATATCTGGCCTCCTTTATACTCCGCTACGTCACATCACATCACGCTTCCCCCGTTCTTTCTTTCGTCACAAACTTTGCAGCGTCTCGCGCGTTTTTGATTAAACATTATTATTTAATCGTTTTCATATGTTATCATTTTTTACAATATAAATGGCATTTGTAAATGAATTAGTACTTTTTTCTTATACAACTTTTATTCGTCTTTTTAACCCTAGAGAATGAAATTTCAAGAATACTAACCCTTTTCTATACTTCTGGGTAATTAAAAGGCCAATCAAAAACATCCATATTTACAACTTTAAAAAAGACTATACAAACTTCATTCCCATTTTAACCCCCCACTCCAAAAAGGGGTGTAATTCCAAAAGTTTGATATAGATCATTTTTAATCGTAATCAATAGCCTACATATCAATTTTTATATTTCTAAACCAGAAATGACGAAGTTCAGAAGCCTAATTACCAACTCCTATATTGACAACTTTAAAATGTAACGATTTTTTTATATAATCTTTCATCCCCATTTTTTTAAAATCCCACGAAATGTAATTTAAAAAAGTTAAAACAATAATTTTAAATTGTAATTAATAACCTACATAACAATTTTCATACTTCTGATTTTTTGAAAAGACGAAATTCTACACCAAATTTTACCCCTCAATTCTACCCTTTTTTGGGGGGGGGAACTTTCCCAAAATCCTTTCTTAGCGAATGTCTCCTATTTTTCTGGGTTACCAGAAGTCTACTTACCAACTCCCACATTTACATTAAAAAATGACAATTTTTTTGTACATATATCTTTCATCCCCTTTTTTAAAACCCCCCCAACAGATGTAATCAAAAAAAAATTGGAAGAGATCATTTTTATTCATAATCAAAAGCCTAAATACCAATTTTCATGCTTCTAAGCCAAAAAATGATGAAGTTTAACAAATTTCACCCCCATTCCCCCTTTGGGGTAAGTTTCTAAAATTCTTTCCTAGCCTATGTTCATCAGGAAAATTAGGATTCTAATGGTAAAAAAAAAAATCGTACCGGAATTTGGGGCCTATTCAATGAAAACCCAACAATCAGATTTTTCCTTTTTATAATATTAGATATAGAAAAAGTACAGATTCCTCACCAAGCCAAAGTGGTTTTTTTTTTATTTTACAGTCCACAAAGGGCTGATGCCTAAGTACAACGTACCGTGGGTGTCTTAAGTGTGGTAAGAGGGAGTTTGTTCACAGGGGGGACTTAAAATTTGATGGGGAGGATTAGGAAAAATTTCCCTTGAAAAGAGTCCCAAGTCTTGAATTCTAGGATGAAGGACAAGAAAGCGAAAGTTTGGGGCCTTTCTAACTGAACTGTAAATGATGCATAAATTTGCACTACGTGTTTTTTCGTGGGACCCGCCAGAAGCAACCCTCCTAAAAGCAGACGCGACAATACCTATAGAAGAGCGACAGATCCCAAAACTCGACGGTGAGCATTGACCCCATAAAAGACAACCCTTTTTTTAAAATGGAGCCCAGAATGCTAATGTTGTGACGCCATTCCAGAAGAGAACAATACCCCCAAAAGAGGTTTGTTTTGGGGATACATACAAAAAAGTGTATAGATTGAAAAGATAAATATTTTCTGGCTCGAAAAAGAATCCATTTTTAAAGCCGGATTATGGATGTAAGTGTTTTTAGTTGAGGTTATTTTCGTACGCGACAAGATTAAGGACTCTTTGTTCTGGCAGATTTTCGCAAGCAACATGACTGTGTGAGGCAAAAAAACAAAAAACAAGATTTTTGGCGCCCAATCCAAGATAAGTTTGAGGTCTTTGAAAAAGATATCGCATTGATTCGGTTGTTTCCAAATCAGAATAATGGTTTAAAAAAACCTTGGAAAAAGGTAATTGTCAGCAACTATGAATGGGATTGGTTGTGGAAGAGACAAGATCGGAAAAGTGGAGAAAAACGGGGTGGGTCCAGCACTGAGCCCTGGGCACCCCAGCATTAATTTTGTAGAATTTTGAAAATTCTTACTTGTTGACATAATTAAAAGTCTTTTAGTTCCCAGATTATGTTTGACATATCTGGGCTTTAACTTTTCTTCCAGAATTATTTATCCAAAAGTTTCAAGATAAAGCCCTAATTGGTATTATTATTTAAGCTTTATTTAAATCAAGCGAGGGTAACGCAGATATCTCTCAGGGACTAATTAATTGATGAGACACCAAAAAAAAATTTTTCCCGTTTAATACGAATATTCATATTCGCCGTCGAGAGAAATCTTCCAACCATGGGCTTTTTTGGGTTTTGCAGAGCAACGAGTTATTTGTGGTCGTACATTATATCATCATTTCCCCAAAAGGGTTTTTGAAAAACCCCAGTTTCCTTTTAAAGCAAGAAATAAAGGCCCTTAATCTGTTTATTTTTATATATCTTAAATTAGGGCTCCTTTGGTCTACCCGTTCCCATCTAGGAAATGGCGCTTTTCATTAACTTCACGACTTCCTGATCTCTTTAAAAAGCCTTATACATCTCAATGAAAAAAACAAAGAACCATTTTAAGGCTTATAAAAACAAGCGGATTTGCATAATAACAGACAGCCAAGCGTCACTAAGGGCACTAGTAAACCCCCCAAAGGGAACGTCCAAGCTGACATGAGAATGCCAAAAGAACCGGGAAAATCCTGGGAGAACGCAAGAGAGTAACTCCTGTGGACCGGACATTGGGGGTAGAAGGCAACGAAAAAGCGGATGAGCTAGGGGAAAAGGGGGTCATCCACAAACCCTTTCTTTGAGCGAACCCGCCCTGAAGTGGGCAAAACCACAGCACGAGGCAAACCAGGGAATGGTCCCAACAAACACGAAAATACTGGGAAACTCAGAATAAGAATGGAAAACTCATAAGAGGCGCATCCAAAAAAAACAAAAAAAAGAACTAGTCAATCAGACGTACAAAGACTCAAAACAGTAGGTTGCTAACAGGGATGATAACCTAAGAGGACACCACACGATAGGCTCCACAATGAGGACCCAAGTTGCAGAATGTGCGACGAGGGGGGAAAAAACACTACATTTTCCGAAATAAACATTGAATCACAAAAGACAGGCATTATTGACACGAATGAGCAGGGATATCAACCAACAGTTCCTGTTTACAAGACTTGTAAAAGGAAACAAGATAATTGAGGATAAAAAAACAAGGAAGATTAGGGGAAAAAAAAGCCCATGAGGCTGGACTGCCTTGTAAATCAACGGCTTCGGAAGAAAAAAAAGGCATCTTTTAAAAATATCGAAAACCACCCCCTTTCCCTTTCCCCTTTATTTAAATCTCCATCCTTAAGCCATGGTGTTAAATACTTTACTTTATTTTTAAAGACTCCCCCGGACGTAGGACATTCTTATTTAGGCTTTCGAGATTTTTCCTAAGGAAAAAAGGAAAAATTTAAAAAGATTATATAATCCATGCAACCTAAATGAATTTTTTGCATAAGAAAATGGAAATTTTAAGGTCCATTTTTGTGTCGAGAATTAAATATATTATAGAGATTCGAGACGTCGTAAGCTTTTCTCAGGCTCGCCACCCAGGTGGGTGGTTAATTAAAAAATAAAATTGGTTTTTCAGTTTCCATGGTTGTTTAAATTACAGTCAAAGTTTCTTATTCCCGCTTTCTTCTATTCGCGTTTTCACCGCTCTGCGGATTGAAAACGATCCAATTCGGTATTCGGCATTAAAGATTCCTATATTCGTAGATCGATACATACACATTGACAAAAGGATTCCAAATTATGTAGGTATCCAACCGAAACATCTCAGAAACGCGTCGTCACATGGACTAATATCTGCAAATTGCGAATGAGCTAATACACCGAAACGAAGTGATACTGATCTGTTCAACTGGCAACGCGGCAACGCGACAGGCGCGGGCGGGCGGGCAATGCTTCCACGTATCATTTCTCACGGAGATTTGCCGGTAATAACTAACTCATTATGTATTTGCTGCATCCAGGATAAAACTACAGCTCCTCGATCGAACCACTCATTTTGAACAATTATTTTTAACAGATTATTTAATTAAAAGATACTATGACGCTCTTTCATAAAAAATGCTTGTTTGTATTACAAAATTCATTTGTGCAATTTGCTTTGTTCACATGAACGAAGAAAATCTGACATGTATTAAAATCACCAAGATTATATATTGTTGCCTTGACTTGTCATAATCATTTATTACTATTATATAGTAGCACTGAAAACGTTTTTTTGCGTGGCTCGAGCAATACCGCACCGAACGAAGTATACTGAGTTTCTCTGTTTCTCCTTACGTTTCGTTTTAGAATATCATCAACTTTATTTTTCATATGGACTCATATTGATTTTTACAAGTGTTTCTCAAATGGGTGCTTTATTCTGATTTCAACAATGTTCTAACATGTTTTTAAGAGTTTATAACCTCATTTATTCCAAGAAACAAATATTTCTTCTTGAAGTTATTCTGGGACCTGGCTTTAAACGTCATTTTTAAACAATAAAATATTGATAATTGGTAAAATAGATAAGTTTAAACAGATATTTTAATAGTGAAATGGGTTCATGAACATACATTATAACGTTAGTACCGTGTTACAAGAAAAGTATTACGAATAAGTTAATTGAAACAAGTGAAAACAAAAAATAATGAAAAGTGGTTAAACTAATATTACTAAAATGTTGTCCATATTTAACATATTAACGATATTTTTTTAAATTGTCCCACCAATTTATGAATGGTTGGCTTAGAATTATGAATTCTCTATCAACATCCCTTGATGAAGAAGGATTTTCTTCTTTAAAATGCTGGTTAACAGCAGTTATCCTGCTGTCGCGATTTTCTTCAACGTAATTTTGGGGTCGTGGTTTTTTAAACTTCCCTGGAATTTAAGCAAATTTTTAACCAGTTTTCGATATGTTACTTTAGATGCTACCTTTCGTGGTCTGTCGAAATACGCGCAGCTATATAAAATTCTTCTATTGCTTTGAAATAACGTTGCAAAATAATGTTTTTCTTTTACTAATTAACCATTTTTCAAAAATGTAAAAATTAATAACGTACTCTGAGCAACTTGATAATGACGCAAAGATGACATTCGCCGGTATCAAGGCCAACTGAGAAAATATTTGTTTTTTGAAGTGGATGAGGTTATAAACTCCTAAATTATAACATGTTATACATTGTTGAAATAAGAATAAAAAGATTAATGGCTGCAAAATTAATATAGGTTTCATATGAAAAGTAGCTGATGATGACCATGAACTTCACTTCTTCGGCGCTTGGGCTACATTTTCTTGTAACACGTATTAACGTTGTAGCTGTGTTTGCGAAACCCATTTTTACGGCAAAAATATCTAGCTTATTCATTTTGCCAATTAACAATATTTTCCTTATTGTTTACAAATAAAAATGACGTTCAAGTTACAATACGCAACCGAACCAGCGTCACTGATTCAACAAGTCATTACGTATTGCTTTTGAATGTCGTAGTTCAATGTTCAACGTAAAGTGCATCTGTTTGGGCAGCTGGCCATTTTGGTAAAACCTCTCCGCCATGGTTGTCCCCTCCATCATCTCAAAGCAAATTCCTGTCGCTCATTTTGTTCCTTGCCCTAATTTTTAAGGTTCCTTGTACTTGTAAGCGTGGTACTTTACATCTTTTAGTACCCAAGATTATTGCAGGTGTGGTCTTGCTTAGTAATGTCCTCCCAGCTGTCTCGTCGTGGCTGTTTCCCGCCCTCTCTACATAAAGCATCACGTCTAAATCCCTTCGTTTTGAAAATAACAATTGGTCTCTCTGATTTTCACGTCGATTTTCTTCACATTTCAGCAATTATTGATTACTGTGTGCCCGCAGTTTCTCGTAAATTTTTGTCGTCCTGTTCCATTGCCCGATTACTCTGGCACACCCACAGTAGCAAAATAGCCGTAAACATGTCCGCTACTCTTCGATAATTACTTCCTTGATAAACCTTTTTTATTGGTCAGTGACTTTTTCTCGACTTGAGCAGTTCATTTTAAAACGATGCGGACACTGACCTGACAACTTGGAGAGTAAGAGGTTGCACAATTTTTCTTAAGCATATTATAAACTTTAATAATACAGGCTGCAAGAAGATAGATATCTGTAACTTATTTTTAGCGATGCTTATCTTAGTTGGCGGACTGAAAGAGCTGAAATTTGTACACTGGTACAATCTTTCAAAGTTTCTTAAAAGATCCTAATAATATTTTTTCCTCTCCTAAAATAATTGAGGGGAGTTTCAATATTGGACCACCACAAAAATTTGGACATGGATTCCCTGCTTGTCCCGCTCTCGACGGAGCAACACCCGGTATAAGTAAAAATCCGAATTTTCAGCATTTTTTCAGGGCCCTAAAAATTTAAATTTTTAAAAACTATTCTTCGTTTTATTTTTACGACTTTTATGTGTGCCAAAGATTTTTTATTATTCGTCCAATTAAAATGTTTATATACATTTTTTATAGAGAATTTGAAGACCTTTATTCTTGGTTATATAACATTTTTTAATAGCTCTTGTAGTTTTCAAAATACTGAGAAGTTTATTTGGAAAACCAAACTACCTTTTTTTTCTCCTTCATTAAAATTGTTTCCTCAAACTGGTACATGTTTTTACTTCGCTCTCTACCGGATTTTGGCCTTAAAACACTTTTATAAGTTATCTCTTATTTTGTTAGTACATCAAAAAGCAATATGGGGACTGCTGCGGTGCTCTGTATGTGTATAAATCAAATTTTAAAAATGTTGCTTACAAGATACGGCGAAATATTAAAAAAAAATCAATTTTAGAATGACCCTATATTTTCTTCAGGCCACATAAATTTTTTAATCAAGTTGTTGTCGGGTTATGATTATTTTTTTTCCAACACTTGCCAAAGAAAAAATCTGGAGGTGTCAGATCCGGAGATCGTGGTGGCCACGAAGTCAATATCATTTCTTTTAAATTTGTTTGATCATGTATAGTAATAAAAATGATAATTATTTTGCTGACAATTTGAAGGCGACGGCAGTAAGAAATGTTTTTCAGTACTATTCTCACCCGGGACTGAACACCTGGCTCATGTCCAGCGTCCAGAAACAATGAGATTCCATGGGAACCTTTTTGAAACGGGTTCAAGATGCGAAGGTTTATGGGGCAGGTACTACTCACTCTTGTCAAAATTGCACCATGGCATGATTAATAAAGATAATTGTACTTAAAGGTAAACAAAAAGGGGTCTTATGAATTATGTTGATATTGGTGCTTCTGTAAACGATCATACGTGCCACTGACAAGTTCTGAGAGGATTTAAGCGTCCAGGTGTTGGCAATTCCTTTTTGTCATCACCTTGTCTCGCATTTCAGCTGAAAGAAGAGCCATAACCCGAGGTTAAGATGTTTGTTACTTGCTCAGTCAGAAGTTCTAACAAAATGGTAAACAAAAATGAGTAATTTATCATTATGCACACGTTAAAGAAATGCGCGAATCCTCGACCTTCATAACGAAGAAGCAATGAAAACAAAGAATTAAAACAGCTCTTCATTGAAACGCAAGAAACAGTCCTGGTTTGGTAAATTTCCTGGTTCCATAATGAATTTTAATAGTTTATCTTAAATATGTATTGACGTGCAGTATATTTAACGTAAAAGTACCCTTACCTAAAACCAACAAATTCTACAGCTTTACAGGAATTTAATCTGCAAAAAATATATATATTAGTTATAAGAACAATCGATGATTTGTGTGCAATACTTCCTTAATTTTTTTTTCTGACTGCTTCTTTTGTTTCTTGGCTGCTTTTCAGGCACTCAGAGGGGTTGTTTATACGCTTTACGGAGATTTGGGTAAGGCTTATCAGTTATCAGGGTGCTATTTAAAATTTAGGGTTTCTTCCGGTTAAACCGGAAGTTAACAAATTGGTTTTATTTAGTCAATAAAAGCATGTTCTAATGACAGGTGCATCAACCAAATTCCAAAAAATAAAAGTTACGGGCTGTTACATATCCGCTATGTCACCCGGTATATATTTGATGTGTGATTTTTAGTTGCATGGGATCTGAGGCAACCAGGTGTAGCTTGATTTTTTAAAAACGGGCCGTACAAGGAGTCACCAAAAGTTTGCATGAGGGCCATCAGTTGGCCGCTCTGGGAACGAGCGATGGAGTGCATACTGCTTGGGATCTAAGATTTCGGCTTCCTATCACTACCATAACCTTGCCGTCAAGTAAGTTTTAAAAACAACTTTAAGTTTTTTCTTTGACGATTGGCTTTCGATGGTTTATTGTAGTTGTCGGTCGAATTTAACCTATAGTTTGTACCTAAAACTCAAAAATTTTAGTTATATTACATTTTTTATAAAGTTTTATCCAAAAAATTAGTTTTTAGGATTTAAAAAAAATTTTTTTTTTTTGGGACAAAAATAGATAACCGAATTGGTGTTTATTAAAAAAACGTCAAAAATCCTCTTTAATTTGTTTTAAGAAGCTTTTGTTCTGTGAAGTTTTTGGTTACTTAGTTACTATAGTTTTAGAAATATAAAAGATTTAATTTAATTTTAAATCGGTAACATCTTAAAAACTATTTAACTACAATAATTTTAATAAATTAAAATGTACGTATTTTTATAAGGTTCCTAATTTATTTAAAATTACTTTTCCGAAAAATTTTAATATTTTCGATATATATATATATATATATATATATATATATATATATATATATATATATATATATATATATATATATATATATATATATATATATATATATATATATATATATATATATATATATATATATATATATATATATATTTTATATATATATATATATATATATATATATATATATATAAAACATTATAAGAAAAAACTGAATTTTCAGCGTTATTTAGGGCCCAAATATTTCATTTTTAATTTTTTTTTTGCTGTTTTATCAATTTTATAAAAAAAGTTAAAGTATATGTTTTTTTTTTATAAAAAGTCAAAAATCACGTCAAATTTTTCTGCCCTTTTCGTGTCAAATGGTAAATTAAAATTTTAATTTTTTTTTTCTTAAAAGATGGCGAAATATTAAAAAATAAATCAATTTCAGAATGATCTTATATTTTCTTTAGACAACATAAATTCTTTGATCAAGTTGTTGTCGGGTTATGATGATTTTTTTATAAATTTTATTTTCCCACACTTCCCAAAGAAAAAAATCTGGAGGTGTTAGGTCCGGAGATCCTGGTGGCCACGAAGTTAATATGATTTCTTTTAAATTTGTTTGATCATGTATAGTAATAAAAGTAATAATTGTTTTTATTGACAATTTAAAGGTGGACAAGCGGTGAGAATAAGAAAAATTATTCCTCACCGACTGAACACTCGTGGCTCATGTCCAGCGTCCAAGGAAACAACGAGATATCCATGTGGAACCTTGAAACGGGTTCAAGACAGAAGGTTTTATGGGGCAGTACTACTCCACCCTTGTCAAAATTACACCATGTAAGTAAAAGAGAAATATTTTGCCCTTTTTTTGTCCACCTGTTCTAGGGACCAAGGCTGTTTCGTTATCGATCAAGGTCCACGCAGTTTTATTGTGTATTTCCGCTGAATTCGAATTTCTTTCGCTTCCCAAGTAACAAAGATGGTTCTTTATATAATTTTTTTTTTTTTATAAAAGTTTTATAAAGGCGTCCAAAAATTTTTAATATATTTAAAAAGTGTCAGTTTACACTATAGTTTTTTGCCCCAAATTTGGGTTTAATAAGTTGTAAGAACTTTCTTAAAGCTAATTAATATATCTTTATATATTTACTTTAATAAACCTCTATAAAAGTGACAACCACAGCTGTTCGAAAGTTTTCAGCCTTTTCTGCATAATTGCTTTATAAGGACAATAGCAAAAATAAAACCAATCCTTTAATTACAATAACTTTTTTAAAACCCTATAAAATAAAAGGGATGTTTATCCCCAAAGCTTTATAATTAACGCCATTATAAGATTCTTTTAAATGCTTTATTGATGTGTGTTTTATACTTATAAGTTTCTAAGAAAACATGCTTTATTACTGGGGTATTGTAGTTATTTAAAAGGTTTTTTTAAAATACCAGAATAAAAATATTGGGTATAAAGCAGGCATACCCAGCGTCATTCATCGGCTATTTTGTCGTGTGTTTTCAAACTAAGCTAAACTATTGAAATTGACGATGACGAGAAACGAAAAAGTGGCTATTGAATTAGAAAATGAAATCTTAAACGATGACGTGCCATTAAAAGAAGTCGGAACACCTACTGAAAGTAAAAAAAAAATATATTTTTTATTAAAGAGATACGAAAATGGGTCACGATGTTTCAGGGGAAAACTATATGTTCTTAAAGCATTTAATAGCATATTAAAAAAACAGGCTACCAAACATTTTACTGGCAGATCCGGGAACGGCTTTAGCACTCCACCCAAAGTATTCGTTTTGGTCTGAGTTAAGTTAGGGCCGACGCGATGAGACGCAGTTCGACAGGCTATTTAGATGAAAAAAAAGTATAATGAATTTTAAGACATTTTTTTGAAAGAAAAAACGTTATATCTACAGAAATAGTTAAAATTATTAGGGTAGAGGTACTGCATGGAATGAATCTTGAAATAAATAAAGGTACATCAAACGTGCAAATAGCCACGTCTGTTTAATAACGCAATAGTGTGTTGTAGCACCCCCTTTTAAAGCCCGGGTATAGCAACGGGGTTAGCGCCCCTGTACATTATTCGAGTTCTAGAGGGTCGCACTTTTTATAAAACTGTTATAAAGCAAACCCATAAAAATAGCTTTTTAAAGGCCGTTTAATAGGGAAAATTTCGCAACCATTTCCATTCTGACCGGAATTGGGCCCTTTAATTTTTCTCAGGATGTTAGGGCCGCCATTGTTGCATAAAGCAATTAAATTGCGTATTATTTTCATGTGTAGCTAGTTTGGTTTAATATTTTTTTTTTTTTTGGGTTAAAGATGGAAATTAAAATTAGACATTTAAAAAATTAAAAAAAAAAAAAAACAATAAATTTTGATATAATTTTTTTTCCAATTTTAATTATTTTTAAGGCGCTTTGATGAATTTAGAGGTAAAAATATACATATCAGAAAAAAATCCATCCAAGTGAATTTGGACCCCCTTTCATGGGAAAATTTTCCTAAAATGAGTCCAGTCGTGTTCAAAAATATAAGATTATGAAAAGAATCGGCTGGGGGGACAACCATAAAAAACTTTTAAAAACATTTTTTCCAAGTTACCTATGCAACTGAAATAAAGTATTTATTCAGCAAATTGCTGTTAGCTTGCTGCCGGCTGGTGAAAATGCGCATGACTGACAAGCTGTTTAATCGAATATGTAAATATTTATGACATTGTTAGAGTATTTATAAAGTACCTTTTATCCGTTTTATTACTGATGAATTTAATACCATAATAAACCTTATTTATAATGGCAAATTTAAAAAAAAAGTTTAAAAATTTTGCTGTATAAAGTGCGCCTATTTTGGGTATATAAGCCTATGTTATTTGAGAAACGTTGTATAGAACAAATAATAAAACATTGGGCTGGATAATTTAGTGATGTTGCGGTTCTCTCAGTTTTAAAAAGCAAGTTGTGTTATTTTTGGGTTATGTGTCAGAAGTGACGGAAATTTGTTATAAACAATTTAATTGTTTAAAACGCCATTAAAACAATTCAGTTCAAAGTTTATTAAAAAATATGAATTTAAACCAGAGATATTACAGTACAAAAATATTGCAAAATTTCTATATACACGTCTGGCAAACAAATTTAGGTGCGGGTTTTTTTAGTGCGATAAAAGGAGATTCAATTTAATAGGCAAAGGCTTGAGCGAAAAAAAGAGGGGCAGAAACGTACAGCCGTTAATTCCTTTCTAAAAAACTAAGAAAAGGGGGGGTAATACCTCAGACGGACCACACACACACCCACTCAGTGATGCCAGATCTCACGATTATTCGTAAGATTACACGATTTTGGTTCCGATTTCACGATCTTACGGATAAGGTAGCAATTCTAACGATTTTTAAATAAATCATTTTAAAATTAAGTATTGCATTTGAATTATTAATTTACTTCGTTCCTGTGAGGAATGATAACAATGACATATCAAAAGAAACGGCCGAAGAATTTTCTCGTTGATTGTAGGTAAAGGTGGTTACAATTTATTTGTTTGCATTTTCACGCAAAGGATTTTTCGCGACTTACCGTTTTTAACTAGTGGTCGATAGCAGTTATTTCCTACCATTCTAACGGTTTAACCCAAAAGTTTAAAGGGTATGGAAGCAATACGTAGAACAAAATTGTCCAGCCGTGCAGGCAAAAACGGGGGAAACGGGGTCGGAGGGAGTTTGCAATGAGAAGTTAGGCCAGACTTCCATAATTTTTGTTACTATCTATAAAGTTAACATCACCATATGTCAAATTTAACATTCACTGTTTTTTTTGACAAAATTGTTGGGGTTTTCAAGATATCACCAGAATATTAAAAAATTTTTGTGTAATTGATTTTATATCATCTGATATAATATGAAAGAAACTTTAAGCCCCCTCTATTTAAATGGTTGATATTTTCGGAGTTTTGTATTTTTACCAAAATTGTAAAAAATGAAACACGATTTTTTAAAATAAATTTTAAACTAAATTGAAATGAAATAAAAGTACCTAAATGTAAACCTTATTTCTTTTTTTTAATCCACAGAAACACACAAACATTGTGGTAATCATCTAAAAAGATAGTTAAGATTGCCTTACTTTCCCACTGCTATTTCCTATGAATATTTTATTTTCTATTATTCAAAATTTATAGGTGTTATTATTTATTCTTAATAACGTTACGTCTCATAAGAAACATTATAATATAATATTTTCCTAAGTAAAAATGGGTATGTTACCCTTTGGGTTTGAAGAAAAACAATTTCAACCTTCCAGTCATTTTGTTGATATTAAGTAACAAAAAATAAACAAAAATTATAGTCACAATTAAATAAACACTAATCATTAAAAAAAAAATGTTTTTATCAATCCAAAACCTGAACCACAAAATATAATCAACAAAGGGAAAACAACGAAACTAAATTTCAAAAGGGCAACACAAAAGGGACCCGGGGATTGATGGGGACGACGACGCCAACGGTTGGGGAGGCAGCAGGATATCAAAGCGGCGCGTCCGATGCATTAAAAATGTATTCCGCTCTAAAGTATAATGTGTTGCCTTAACTGCACATTTATTTATCAGTGTGTGGGGAAACACATTAAATTATTTCATGGAATTTTTATTGCGCAGAATCGGCAAGGCCAAGTCGACAGTTATTTTTATACTGTTGACATTTTTTGATCGAATGGGCCATAGCATTGGGCTTCCATACACGTTTAAAACTTCCTTGGTTTAACCGCCTATCCCGCAAAAACGAAACGGTTTTTCGTATGCCAACTTACATACTAATCGTTTAATAACTTTTAAGTTTAAATTTAAATGTAACGTCTTTTGAGAGGAAAAATAAGTCAAAGATAATATATAAACCAATTTTTTCATTTAATAAGATAGTAGCTGTTTCAAGTCAACTATAACAAGTAAATTTTTTTTTTATAATTTAAATATAATCATCCTTTTGGAAATTAACTAATAAACAAAAAATCTGCAATCCAAATAGTTGGTAAATCATAGCAAAAAACATCACAAGAACCAAAACAATAGAAAAGCCGCGAATCCCTCCATTATTTTAAATTTAATAATGACATAACCATTATTAACGCTCCTCCTGACCAGTGGGAAAAGGCGGTAGATCCCGGTACAAAGTAATGACGTAGATACTGACGTCAGAAGACCTTCCCCTGCCGCTTCCGCGAAAAAAAAACCGGTATGTTAACTGTCCTAACAATGTTCAACGCGGTATGTCGCCAAAATTTGATGGCAGTCTTGTCTCGTATCGGAAATTTTACATAAGTCGAAACCATCGAAAGTATTTTATTTAGAAAAAGTTTAATTGGCGACAAAAATTGTTATGATTTTTCTATCAAAAAAACAACATGATACGAAAGGGTTGTGGGACATTTTATAAGCAAAAAGAAATATTGATAAACATTTTGAGGATTTTACATAATGTAATAGTGCCTATTGCCTGGATTACGCTAGGCCAACATTTTGAAATTTATGTTATCTACTCGTTTATTTCGTGTTTTAATATTTGAATTGGTGTAATGTAAAGTTACATTAAGTTTAATAAATGTATTAAACATTGTCATTGTGTTTTCCTTTTCAAATATTATTAAGTAATTTGAACCCCCAACTTTCCTCACGATTTCTTGATTTTTCGCTTGATTTCAGATTTTCCCTTTTCCATCTGGCAACACCGCACACTCTACTCGGTATCAACTGGTCCCCGGCCGGCGATGCAGTGAACGCAACGAGAATGTTGCCAACAAGTAAAAATAAAATTTTTTTATGTTGTCTTGCTCGATAAAATAACAAATACCTATTATTAAAATAATAAAGTATCTTTTAACCATTCTAAAATACAAATATTTTCCCAAACCTTTTTTTGCAAACGTTTTAACTTTTTTAAATGAAAAGTTTTATAAATTTGGTGATTTTTAAAACATTTCTAAAATTGCTAATAGATATTTTTAGGAAATAAAACGCTGTCGACAATATCCTAACGAATTGTAGGCAACGACGACCGTTGTTACACCCATAGATATATAAGCAAAAGGAATATAACCGTTCATTCATAAATTGGTTTTGTTGTGTATCAAACATTCAAAAGTGTAAGAAAAGGACCTTCCGATAAAAAAATTCCTGCGGGAACGTCGAAAATGTTTAGCAGCGCAAACGTGGTGGACCAGTGGCGAGTCTGTCCAAAATTCATTATCTATAGAAAATTACTAAAGTATATTTTTTTAGTATATTATCCAAAAAAATCTTTTTAGAGACTCAGTCCAAAAAAAAGGCCATGACAACTTTTTGTTCTGTTTCGAGGAATGTGCAAGTAAATAAAACCATTTTCAATACAATAATTAAACTTTTTTTTATCATATAAAAAACGCACTTCTGAAAACCGGCATTGTTAACCGTTAACCATACATAATAAAAAACCAAATTTTTTTTTAACTTTTTTCGCAGTTGCCCGTGTTTTTATCTTCATCGCATCCACCGATTTTATAGATTTAATTTTATGTCATAAAAAGGGCTAACAGATCATCTGACAGCCACCCTCAAAGTCCACTAAAGAGATCAAAAACGGGATGCAATACCATTTAAAAGGAGAGGAGGAAATTAATAGACCAAAAAATGTTTAGTTCAGTATGAAACAAAAAAATAATTGGGAGTTTTTTGAAAAAATTTAAAAATTTTGGGGTTTGGGTTTAAATAAAAAAATCTATTTTTAGGACCCTTTATTGTGAATAAATTTCATTTTTTCTAAATTAAATAGGATTTTTAACTTTTTTGTTTTTAATGTTTTTTGATTACGGAAAAAAAAAGGTGAGAAAAAAAAATCACTTTTTTGCATATAATTTATTATATTCAGTAACAATATTAAAGTATTCTTAACTAATAAAAAATATTTAACTAACTATTCATTTCTATTTGTGATAATATCCCAAGGATCAAAATAATCTGGGAAATATTTTGAAAAATTTTGGTAACTAAACTCTCCTTTAAAACAAATTTTATAATTGAAATCGTTCATATGCTATATTAATCTAATAAAAAAATTTATAACAAAAACTATACCTTGATGGTTACTTTTAAATTTACTATAAAATAATTAAACAATTTTTTTTGTTAGTTATATAATCAAATTTTATGCTAAAATAAGTAAACAATCGTTGTTAATCTGCACAAAAATATAACGTAAAAGGTATTAACAACAAAATGTTATTTGTTCGCCATGGATTGCACGTCAATGAAGTGAAGTTTTATAAAAGAACTGTTTAAAAACTTCCTGTGAAAGAAAGATTTTTATTAGAGAATCCAGTTTTCCACAAACCTGGCACTTCACAACCATTTTTTAGTTTTGTTTATAAAAAAATAATACATAAAATATTAAGAAAATCCTCTTATAACCGCACTTTAAAAACACAAATCTCTCTCTGACCCAGTTTAAAGGGAAATGAAAACACCGCCTCACAACACAAATAAAAAAATTTACTCCCATTAACCGACGCCCCTTGGGCCCCTAGCGTACAAAAATTATGAATAAACTACAAAAAGCAGTGTTGTCATTTTGACTCGTTAATATTCCGTTATGATTTTTTTTGAGAAAAATTTTTAATTAAGCAAAATAAAAATTAACCTAAATACATATTTTGTGCTGCTACTGTTATTGCATAACTTAGTAGCTTTTAAGACCGTAATTTATAAGAATTCAAAAGAAAATATTAAAAAAGCAATATCCTAAAATTCGCCAATAAAGGACAATCGGAAGGGTGCATGTGTATCAAGCACGTTTGACCATAAATGGTCTAGAGAGGTAGAAAAATTATTTCAGTGTTTGATTGTTTTTAATTTTTTCAGTTTTTACCCTCCCTTGTTTTTAAAATCTAGGGTTTAAACATTTTACCCCATTTCATTACATTGAAATTGGCTCCCAAGCCCTTGCCTTGCCAATCCTGTATAAAAGGTTAGCGAGAAAAAAGACGAATGTCCATTTTTGGTCCACAAAAAGTTAATCAATAACCAGATTGACTGATATATTTTACAGCAAAAAAATCCTTAGAGCTGCATATATTCACTGACGTAAAACTGCTGGCCAAGCTTAAGTGGGAATAATGCTGATGTTTGAGTTTAACTGCTGAGGGTCTACCGTCTTGGCCTCACGCGATTCCTGTAAAACTATTTATTAATTTTAGTTTTGGCAAATATTTGCCGAAGCTGTGATTTATTCTAAGAATAAATAAATTCTAATGTAATTTTGGAAAAAAAAGACTGATGTGGGGAACAAAAAAGCTAGTAAAAAACCAAAAAGCAGCCAATACTGAACACTAAAAAAAATTAAAATTTGTTTTTCCCACTGATTCATTCATATATAATTTTTTCAATTTAATTTACCTGTAAATTTTAAATTTTATTTGGATTTTAGGTAAAGTACCAATTTATGTTAAATATACTGCGTCAATACATATTTAAGATAAACTATTAAAATTCAATATGGAACCAGGGAAGTATTTACAAACTAGGACTGTTCTTGCATTTCAATGAAGCTGCTTTAATTTCTTTGTTGTCATTTTCTTCTTCGCTGTCAAGGTCGAATTTAACGCATTTCTTAAAGTCTTACATAATGATAAATTACTCATTTTTGTTTACCGGTATTTTTGTTCTTTCTTATGCTACGATTTCTAACTATGAACGAGATAACTCAGACAGCTTTCGGGTTAACGGTTCTTCTTTAAGTACGTAGCAAGGTAATGAGAAAATTTGCCAATTCTCAGATCTTAAAATACTTAGAACCTGTCAAATGTAACAGCTATCAAAGTATTCGTATTACGGTCAGTTATTTATAGAACGCGACGACCTGATATGGCGCTGAACCTGATTTGGGAAATATTTTAAGTTCAACTTTCGTAATATAACCTTACTTTTGTAATATTTTTAAACTTTAAATAAATACCCTTTTGTACTATAACTGTAATATTCCGATTACAGAAGCTGGCATTCTTTCTTTTAATTTGAGCTATAATAAAGTTATTACGAACTACTGCAATTTTGCAATGTTTTTGCACTAAATTTGGAATATATCCGGATTAAATTACTCTTTTATAAAAAACCTTACACTGGATTGTTCCTAATGAGATTAAATATCGACTGACGGTTTTTAAACATCGATAAATAGATTTTTTTCGGCGCTTTAAACAATTAAATCGTTTATAACAATTTTGCGTCACTTCTGACGTTGGAGCAAGTTCGAAATTCGAATTCAGCGGGTCAAAATACATATGAATACACAATGAAACTCCGTGGAATTTGATCGGCCACAAAACAGCCCTGATCCCTAGACTATCTAGTTCTCTAGACAAACAATTGAACCTTTATTCCGTTAAATTTTTTTCGCAGAAAAAAAACAAATTCTCATGTAATATCATGTTTTTATTATTTGCTCTTTTTAGCAATAAATTTCAATTTTAAATAGTAAAAGCCCCCTTTGTGGTTAACACTACCTCTATCTTCTCAATGCTCGATACAGTGACTTACATTAGAACACCGGGTCTGTACTCTCAGACGTCTTTGGCCACCTCAGTAGACCTACCTCAATTTTAAAATTTATATTGCTTTTTTATTAACGAAATGGTGAAGATACCTTTACTTCTGAGCGCAGCAAATGCTCTAACCCCTGTTTTTTTTCACTAAAATTAAAACACCTTTATAATATTACTGTCATTAAATTAGACATTTTTTTTCAGGGTGGTCAGCAAACAAGTCACAGTGTATGCGCAATGTTGGCCGGATGCATAGACAGATCTCCGTTTCTCCTGTCCGGCGGCACTGATCAAAGACTGAGATTTTGGAATTTGGAGAGTCCTTCGGAAAGTTATCTGGCTATTCCTGCGGCAAGCGACGCTCCCGGGACTACGCTGACGTATCGTAGCAGGTAAAATTTTAGTAAGCAGGATTAATTCAAGGAACAAATGAGGAATACAATTTTTAATTATTTACATAACAAACAAAAAGAATTTCCCATTTGTTGCAAACTTAATGGCACATTGTATATATATATATATATATATATATATATATATATATATATATATATATATATATATATATATATATATATATATATATATATATATATATATATATATATATATATATATATACAGTGTGACCAGTAAAGTCCGCATCATACGGGATTTTTTTTTATTAATAGCTGTATTCGAAATTTGACTTTGGCATCAATTTCTGCTTCGATCGAGATGAAAATTAACCAAAAAATAATAATCACGTGATTCGCATTATCTGTCAAATTTTAATTTTTTTCCAAAAAAAATTCAAAAATGGGGTTATTTCTCAAAATATCAAAAAAAGTCATTAGAAAAAGTTTTTCTAAATGCAATTTTTAGCTCGTATGCAAAATTTGAGCTGTATAAGACAATTTAGATTTGTTGCCCATTTTTTGTAAATTGCACCACTGTTTCAAAAATAAGACTTAACGCAACCTATATAAAACTTCTTACTTTTGAGAATGCTTTATTCCAGACACCTTTTCTTTTAAAAAGTTGCGCCGTATTAAATGTGTGCTGTTCTACAAAATCCAAATAGGGTTATTAAAATTTGGTCCTATGTGATGCAAAGTTTATTTGTTTTTTGACCCTGTATAAGGTAACTCCATAAAATAATTATTTTTAAAACGTAGTTTGTGGCTAAAAGTAATACATATTTTAATTAAGACAAACAGGTACACAGTATCATCAGTAAAGTTTGCATTAAGTGAAAAATACATTTTTGTTTAACTTCACGTAAAGTTTTTATATAGTTTCAACGATTTTATTTAAAAACTCTTTATTAAAATTTGTTATAAAGCTATGTTAAGAAATAAGTCAAAATAGTATTTTATTATTCAAGTGCAGTATTCAAAAAATTAATTAGTATTGTACCGTACCCTGATGCACCAAAAACAAGTTGGCGTAAAACAAATGATAAAAGATCAACAAGGCTTTGTTTTAATAATGACAGACAAATCGCTTTCTGTTTATCATAGTGACTTTAAATTAATACTGCATATTAAATTTAAAAAAATGTTAACTTTACGGGAAAAAAAATTGAAATTGTATTAATATGTGGTGAAAACACAAGTCATCGTATAGCAGCCAATATTTTTAATGAAAGGCATCCAGGCAAAAATGTGCAACAGTCTACTGTAAGTAGGATTATGGCAAAATTTAAATCAACTGGATCGGTGGAAAATTCATTTAAAAAATCTCGCAATCCTATAAAACATAGTGAAGAAGTCCAATTAAATGTGTGCCTAGATGTTGTGGAACATGGCCAAACTAGTATTAGACATGTTTCTTGCAGAACTGATGTACAAAGAGAGAGCGTAAGGAAGATTTTGCTTAAAAATAAATTTAAACCTTATAACCTAAATTTATAAATACTCTTAAGGAACGAGATTTTGACATACGTTTGGGATTCTCTTTTTTGGTACCAGGGGGAAAAAAGAAGAAGATGTCCTTTCCCTTTCACGTTTTATGGACCGACGAGGCCACTTTCCTTCAAACGGCGTTGTAAGCTCTCAAAATTGTAGATGGTGGGCTCAAGAAAATCCAAATTTTATAATAGAATGCAGGGACCAGTATTCCTTTAAAACAAATGTATGGTGCGGTGTTTTAAACGATCAAGTTGTTGGTCCTTATTTTTTTAGAGGTAATTTAAATTCTGAAGAGTACCTACGCTTCCTTAACACCAGATCCTTGAAATTTGGACAATATCCCTATTGAAATAAGGCAAAATTTGTGGTACCAGTGTGACGGTGCTCCCATCCATAATACAAGACAGGTTCAGGAACGCCTCTTGGAAATATTTAGGGGCAAAGTAATTGGACATAATATGGAGAAGTACTGGCCGGCTAGGTCTCCGGATTTAACCCCACTTGATTTTTCTTGTGGGGTTACCTAAAAGTTTACAAACAAAGACCTTTCCGTAGTGTTGATCATTTGGAAACGGTGATTCGAAACTGCATTTTCAGAAATAAGGCCCCTTAGTATCAGAAACTCCATTAAAGATGTGTCAAGAAGAACAATTATTTGTATTGAACGCAATGGTGGGCACACAGAAATGTAATTTTAAATTTTGAGTTTTAAACTGTTTTTATTTAATACTTAAATACCAAAATGGTTTGTTAATAATTAAAAAGTTGAAATTTTACATGCGTTTAATTATAATAATAAGTTTTTTATTAAAAAATTTGACTTTTCAAGAGATAATACACATTAATATTAGGAAGAGAGTTTCTTCCTAATATTAATGTTATTTTAGACACAAACTACGTTTTCAAAAATAGCTATTTTATGAAGCTACCTTATACAGGGTTAAAAATAAATAAACTTTGCATCACATGTGACAAATTTCAATAGCCCTATTTGGATTTTGTAGAAAAACAAACATTTCATATGACGCTACTTTAAAGAAAACATGTCTGAATAAAGTATAGTCAAAATTAAGAAGTTTTATATAGATTGCGTTTAGTCATATTTTGCAACAGTGGTGCAATTTACAAAAACGGACAAAATATCAAAATTGTCTTATACAACTGAAATTTTGCATATGGGCTAAAATTACATTTAGAAAAAACTTTTTCCTATAACTTTTTTGATATTTTGATAAATAACCCCACTTTTGGATTTTTTTTTGGGAAAAATAATATTTGTCAGATAATGCTAATCACGCGACTACCATTATTTTGGTTAATTTTTATCTTAAAGCAGAAATTGATGCCAAAGTGAAACTTCAAATAAATCTATTATTAAAAAAAATCTCATATGATCCGGACTTTACTGGTTACACTGTATATATATATATATATATATATATATATATATATATATATATATATATATATATATATATATATATATATATATATATACAGGGTGCCACAGATTCGATGCATGCATGGGGATCTCGGAAACCGTAAGGGCAGAGTCGGTTAAATTATGGCAAAGTTGCGCATTTAGGTGCCTAACAACATGCGATTAGAAAGTTGTAAAATTCCGAGTACTTCCGGAGATATCCGGAAAAAACCGAAATTTGCTGATTTCGTTTTTATTTTTTCTGACGTTATTTAAAGAGATATGAAAAAACAAAAGACACTTTCTCATGGCTACTTCTTAAGCTCTACAAAACAGCGTTGAGAGATTTTCCGTACGACGTTTCGTTTTCGTTAGACCATCATCAACTTTATTTTTTTAAATACGGACCTAGGTTTTTATTTTATTTTTTTGAACCTCTTATTATCCCAATTACAAAATGTATAATAAACGCCCCTATAAGAAGTTATGTGCGTTCCTTGTCTTACTCATTGTCTCTTATGGAAAATATGTTTATTTAACAGAAAAATATTAAGTGTTATACATCATTGTAATTGGGATTATAATTGCTTCAAAAAATGCAATAAACAATTGAGTGCCGCATTTAAAAAAATAAAGTTGATGATGGTTTAAGGAAAACGAAACGTCTACGGAAAATCTCTCAACGCTGTTTTATAGAGCTTAAAAGTGGCAATAGAAAGTGTCTTTTGTTTTTCATATTTCTTTAAATAACGCCATAAAAAAATAAAAACGAATGCAAATTTCGGTTTTTCCGGATATCTCCGAAGATTTGAATTTTACAACTTTCTAATCGGCATGTTGTAAGGCACCTAAATGGCAACTTTGCCATAATTTAACCACTTCGTATCTTTACGGTTTTCGAGATCCCCATGCATGCACTCGTCTGGGCACCCTGTATATATACAGGGGTCAGGTAAAATTGGGATAATAAGAGGTTCAAAAAATTAAATAAAAACCCAGGTCCGTATTTAAAAAATAAAGTTGATGATGGTCTAACGAAAACGAACGTCGTACGGAAAATCTCTCAACGCTGTTTTGTAGAGCTTAAGAAGTGGCAGGAGAAATTGTCTTTTGTTTTTCATATCTCTTTAAATAACGCCGTAAAAAAATAAAAACAAAATCAGCAAATTTCGGTTTTTCCGGATATCTCCGGAAGTACTCGGAATTTTACAACTTTCCAATCGGCATGTTGTTAGGCACCTAAATGCGCAACTTTGCCATAATTTAACCGACTTCGTATCTCTTACGGTTTCGAGATCCCCATGCATGCACTCGAATTTGTGGCACCATGTATATATATATATATATATATATATATATATATTATGATTTTTTTTTCAAAATTAGAAAAATTTTACTTTTTCCAAATTTTCAGACTTATCGATGGCACAGACGTAATCTACGAGGAACCGTCGAACATGCGTCCGAAAGACAAAAGCGAAGAGGTACCAAGGGCCGGACCCGAACCACCGGCCGCCGGACATAGAGACTGTATTTCCGACATTGCGTTGTTGAAGGCCAGCCAGTGTTTCATGGTGACTGCTTCGAGGGATGGAGTAATAAAAGTTTGGAAATGAAGTTTTACTTTTGTACTTCAGTTTTTTAGAGTATCAGCTATGTATATGGTAATACCTAATTATTTGGTATTTGAAAATTTCAAAAATTCCTTTTTTAAATACCCTTAAAAAACCAAATGGTGCTTTTTTCTTTTTATTGGCAATATCTTTAACTGAGATAGCAATGGGCTATTCGATGAAACAATTCGCGCAATAACAAAATCCCAAGAAATTTTGTAGAAAAATCAATGTGTACCATAAGTTTAAGTTGAAAACACATTCAGATTTTGAGCAGAGCCGGAGTCATTTGTTTTCGTGTGTGACGGCGCGTATCTATTTACGTATTTTTATGAAATAAAAATCAGTAAAAACTGTTTTATTATTACACTCTAATATTTTGTTTAAGCTTTTTTCAATGACATTGGGAGTACCATGTTAATATAACTTTGTAAGCTAAAGACTATACGGACTTTGCCAAGTAACTAACATGTGATGATGTTGACTGATAGTTTGTGCTCTCAAAATGGTTATTTTTTTTCCTACTGCGCTGCGGTTTAAATTGGACCTTTTGTTATAAAATCTTTAGTCAAAAACAGCCGTATACTTTCTTAAACGATTCGTTTCGAGGAATTGCGAACGTCCGCCCAAATTAAATAAGATTTGATGGCAGTTTCATCCTTATCTTGCATAGAAAACCGACCGGTTAATACAAATATTATTTGCTGCCGTAAAAAACGCAACTTTTTAGTAAACGAACTTTTCGCAAAACAAAACTTAAATGTCAAATTGTGCTTATGGAAAAAGTCGATATTTCTTGTAAAACTTGTTTAAGTTACCTGCATGACGTAACACTATTGTATTGTACTTTAATACAAATCAAAAATTAATAATATTTTATAACCCTAAAATGCAAACCACCAATTAAAATTATGGCAATATTTTATTTTTCTTGCCCCTCACCGATATCGACGATTTTTTTAATACGGAGGCGCTGATTACAAATCTGATGTAAATTTTTTTCGACGAGGTTTTTTTAAGGATCGATCATAAAACTTACTATTACTAATTAAATTAATTTCATTTCCACTATCTTGTCTTTTTTTTTTTACAAAATTGGTGGTAATTACACCAAATTATTATACTATTATATTTAATATTTATTAAAAATAGTTCTGTTTTCATTTATTTTAATAAGTTTTTTAGTAAAACTACAAAACTATTAAAAATATGCACCATTTAAATAAAATCTTGTGAAGTAGCGCCCTCTATTCTTTCCATATTAAAGCAATCGATATAAAATCCCATATTACCTAATAAAACGCTGTAAAGTAAATAAAATATAATTATATTAAATAACTTTAAATATTCTATAATATAATTTTGTTAAAAAACCACTAATGTTGTGCAAAAAAAAGAAAAAAACCCTGAAAGTGCAATTACTTTGAATTTGGGTATTTCAAAAACTAGACGTTGCCGAAAAAAATTTGTGAATTTACAATCTTTCCTCAATTAAAAAAATCGTCAGTATCGATTGAGAGCAAGAAAAATAAAAATATTACCTGAAATTTATTGAATTGGTTTGCATTTTTAGTTATAAGTATTTATTAATTTTGGTTTATGTCAAATGCCAACCTAATAGTGTTACGTCGGTAACTTAACCGTTTTAAAGAAATATCGACTTTCCATAAGCACAATTTGACATTTAAGTTTTGTTTTGCGAAAAGTTCGTTTGGTGCATTTTTACAGCGTAATATTTGTATTAACCGGTGGTTTTTCTAATACAAGATAAGGATAAACTACCATCGTCTTTTAACAATTGGGCGGACGTTCGCATTCTAAAAACGAATCATTCGAAAGTATAATGTTTTGGCTAAAAATTTTATAGCAAAGGTCAATTTAAATGCAGCGCAGTAGGAAAAAAAAATAACCGTGCTGAAACTAAACTATCGGTCAACATCATCATGTTGGTTATGAAGTCCGTATAGTCTTGAGCTTGCAAGTTATATTGCATGAATAATGCTCATTGAAAAAAGCAAACATATTAGGTGTAATAATAAAAACAGTTTTCAGTTTTATTTCACGCAAAAATATAAAAATGACCGCTTTTAAATCACGAAAGCAATGGCTCAAATACCACTCAAATCTAGATGATTTCAACTTAAAACTTACTATGCATTTACACGCTGATTTTTTCTAAATTTCTTGAGTTTTTATTTATTACTTGAAATGTTTCATCGAATAGCCCATTTGCTATCTGGTTAAAGATGTATAATAAAAAAAAAAACACAGCTGGTTTGCAGAGTATTTCAAAAAGAAATTTTTTGAGGAAATTTTCAATACCAAATAGTGGGTATTACCATATACATAGCTGATATAAAAACTGAAATTTCAAAAATTAAAACTTCATTCCAAACTTTTGTCCTCATCCCTCGAAGCAGTCTGCGAAACTTTGGCTGGCTTCAACATGGCGCAATGTCGGAAATACGGTCTCTATGTCCGGCGGCCGGTGGTTCAGGTCCATGCCAGTACCTCTTTGCTTTTTTGTCTTTCGGACATGTTCGGTAGTTCCTCGTAGATTACGTCCTGTATAAATAATCAGAGTCTAAAATAGGAAAAGTAAAATTTTTCACCTAATTTTGAAAAAAAAATCATATATATATATATATATATATATATATATATATATACATGGTATACAAATTCAGGGGTATACGCTGGGGATCTCGGAAACAAAGATACGAAGTCGGTTAAATTGTAATAAAGTTGCGCATTTTGATTTTTAACAACGCTTCGATTGGAAGGTTGTAAAAATTCGAAAATTGCTTCAGGAATATCCGGAAAAAAAGCCAAAGCTACTGATTTTGTTTTTTACGGCGTTATTTAAGAGATATGAAAAAACAAAAGACAATTTCTCCTGCCACTTCTTAGCTCTACAACAGCGTTGGTTTTCCAATGCGACGTTTCGTTTTCGTTAGACCATCATCAACTTTGTTACGGCCTGGGTTTTATTTAATTTTTGAACCTCTTATCAATTTATACCTGACCCTGTATACCTTACAAAAGTTTGCAGAATTAAATTTAGCCATGGGGATCTCAAGCCATAAAGATAAAATTAGTTGAAATTACCGTAAAATGCATTAATTTTGCCTAACGCTTGAACAAAGTTGCCCATTCGGTACTTCAAATCTCGACGCTAAATTCTTTATTTACCTATTCTTCAAGTATCAACAAAGGCTTTTTCTATTTACTATCTCTACAACGCATTGAAGATTTTTAAAAGCGGCCATTTCGTTTTCGCTGACCATGTCATCTTCTTATTACTCTTACTGGAAGAGCGGTATAATCGGTACAGCTGATACCTTTTATACACCTGTTAATAAAACGCCTTTTTCCATAGAGATAATGATAAACAGAGCCTTTTATTACTTCCTTTATGGGGCGTTTATTACCATTTTGCAATTGGGATAATAAATTTCAAAAAATAAATATAGGTCCGTATTTAAACAAATAAAGTTGATGATGGTCTAACGAAAACCTTAAACGTCTCAACGCTGTAGAGCTTAAGAAGTAGCCATGAATATGGCTGTTTTTTCTCTACAATAAGCGTCAAAAAAATATAAACGAAATCAGCAAATTTCGGTTTATCGAAATACTCAGGAGAGCGTCGTACAAACTACTCCCTCGTTTTTCGTTTGATCACCCATGCATGCACTCAGCTGTGGCGCGTATATATATATATATATATATATATATATATATATATATATATATATATATATATACGCAATTTGTGACCAGTAAAATTAAATCATAGGTTTTTTTAACTAATGGAATTTATTTTGAAATTTGACTTCAATTTCCTTTGATAGAGATGAAAATTAGCCAAAAAAACTAATATTCATGGTTCACATTATACTCCAAATTTTATTTTTCAAAAAAAATTCAAAAGTGAGGTTATTTATATCAAAAAAAAGTTATAGGAAAAAAGTTTTTCTAAATGTAATTTTAGCCTATGCAAAATTTCAGTTAATTTTGATATTTTTGTCCGTTTTTTTGTAAATTGCACCACTATTTATAAAAATAGGGCTCAATATTAACCACATAAAAACTTCTTAGTTTTGACAATACTTTATTGAACATGTTTCTTTAAAATGCAGCATCATATATTGTTTTTCTACAAAATCCAAATAGGGCTATTGAAATTTGGTCTATGTGATGCAAAGTTTATTTATTTTAACCCTGTATAAGGTAGCTTTACTTAAAATAGCTATTTTTGTAGTTTATGTCTAAAGTAATACACATTAATATTAGGAAAAACTCTCTTCCTAATATTAATGTGTATATTATCTCAAAGTCAAATTTTTTAATAAAAAAAAAACTTATTATAATTAAACGCATGTAAAATTTCAACTTTTTGAGTAACAAACCATTTTATTATTTAAGTATTAAATAAAAAACAGTTTAAAACTCAAAATTTAAAATTACGCAATGTGCCCTACATTGCGTTCAATACAAATAATTGTTCTTCTTGACACATCTTTAATGGAGTTTCTGATACTAAGGGGCCTTATTTCTGGCAATGCAGTTTCGAATCACCAATTTCCAAATGATCAACACTACGGAAGGTCTTTGTTTGTAAACTTTGTTTAGCAAGAAAATCAAGTGGGGTTAAATCCGGAGATAGCCGGCCAGTACTTCTCCATATTATGTCCTTTTTGCCCTAAATATTTCAAGAGGCGTTCCTGAACCTGTATTATGGATTAGAATTTCCATGCACTGGTGCCACAAATTTTGCCATTTTCAATAGGCATATTGTCCATTCAAGGATCGGTGTTAAGGAAGCGTAGGTACTCATCAGAATTTAAATTACCTCAAAAATAGGACCAACAACTGATCGAAGGAATACTGAGTCCCCTGCATTCTATAAATTTGGATTTCTGAGCCCACCATCCCTACCCGAGGAGGGGGTTTCAAGTGAGTGGTCCATAAACCGTGAGGGAAAGGACATCTTCTTCTTTTTCCCTGGTACCAAAAGAGAATCCCAAACGTATGTCAAATCTCATAAAGGTATTTATAAATTTAGGTTTATAAGGTTTAAATTTATTTTAAGCAAAGTCTTTGTACATCAGTTTTCTGCAAGAAACATGTCTAATACTAGTTTGGCCATGTTCTAACATCTAATTTTATTCAATTGGACTTTAATATATTCGGATTGCGAAAGTTTTTAAAATACCACCCGATCAGTGATTTAAATTTTATATAATCCTACTGATGACTTGTTACATTTTGCCTGGATGCTGCATTAAAAATATTAAGGTCAAGAAAACTTTTTTTAAAATTAAAAACAATTTTTGTAATTTAAATTTTTTTAAATTTTTTTATTTAATACTTAAAACAAAAAGTTTGTTAAAAATTAAAAACTTGGATTTTTTAAACTTTTTAAATAATTGTTTTTTTTTAACTACTTAATTAATTTTTTAATATGTTATTTAAAAACTATTTTATTATTTTTAAATACCTTATAAAAAATTTTAAAAAAAAAATTTTTAATACATGTGAAATTTAAAAACTATTTGGGTTTAAAAAAAAATTTCATATGAAACCTACTTAAAGAAAAATGTTTGTTAAAATTTAAAAAAAGAATTTTAATGTTTTAAAATTTATTTTGAGTTAATTAAAAGGCAAAAATCAAAATTGCTTATAAACCAAATTTTAATCCCCAATTTATTTAGAAAAACCTTTTTTTAATTTTTGAATTTTAAAAAATTTGAATTGGAAAAAAAAAAATTTCAAAAGAAATTTATATAATTTTTTTGGTTTTTTTTCAACGTGGGAATTTCCAAAAAATTTCAAAAAATTATTTTAAAAAAAATTTCATAGAGCACTTTAGGAACTTTTTTAATATTTTTGATATATTTAATAACCCTATTTTATTTTTAAAAATTAATTTAAATATGCGAATCCG
>JAHBCN010006510.1:0-48542 GCA_019359885.1 Listronotus oregonensis
TTTTGATTTTTGTATTGAACCTTGTTTGGCTAAATTTGTAAAAATTTGGAAAAAATTGGTTTGTTCAAATTTCGGAAAATTAAGTTTTTTTAAGTTTTTAGATTAGAAAACTATTTTTATTTTTCTCTTTGATCCCGAACTGATCTGGAATGAAAAATCTGTTATCTAGAAGTATAACTAATTTTTCCAAATAGCATTTTGCTTTCAATTTTTTGAGTTTAGATTTTTATTTCTTTATAAGTGTAACATAACCTCAAAAAATAATTAATTATCTAAGGACTTATTAGTCACTTTGCTAATAAACATAGACTGAATAAGCGTGTAGGGAAAGTGAAAAACAATTAGTGAAAACCGCCAAACAAACATTCGTGAGTTTTAAAGACATTTTAAAAGCACAGTAGGACTTTTGGTGCTATTAAATCTTAGGCATTAGCAAACTTACTTTGGTAACGCAAAACGTTAATTAGTTAATTATAGGGCCTTGTAAATATTAATTTTAAATTTTGTAAATATTAGTTTTTAAGTTAACCTTTGTAAAGAGCTCTATAATAGACGACGGACTTGCCACTTACCCCTCAGGACTGACTGGTCCAGATTTTCTTCTTAAAAGTGCCTATTCAAAATTTTTGATTTTCTAATTAAAATTTTCTTTTAACTATTTTTCAAAATGGAAAATAGTAATCCTATTAGCATGCACCTTTTAACTTCTGAGGCTATTTCAGCTCACGAAAATATAAATAATATATCCGGCACGACTCACCCCTCCTATTTATCAAGTCACATTTATGGGGCGGTGAATAATTTTCCGGGTTCACCGGGTGGAAGGTGGGTCTTCCCCTCATCCTTCGGGATGAGGCCTCCAAGTGAGGCCAATGTGACTTTCCCTGCTAAAACTAACAAAAGAGACTTTGACAGATTGTTCAAAAGCGATTTAGGATATAAAGATATTGTAGGTTTTAGGAATGAGGCGTCCACGCAGGATAGATTCCAAACAGGGAAGTATAAGAATTCGGGAGACGAAGAGGAAGTGCTTCGTCCCGGATTAAATAGGCCGGGCAAAGTATCGGAAAAAATTAGATTTTATGAAACCCTGTCGGAAGCGACAAATAGTTTAAGTGGTGTCTTGCCGCTTAGACCCGGTACCCCCGCGTTCTTAGATTTATCTCAGGATACCAAGCTGCGTGAGATGTGTAGGCACCAAAGTACCGAGGATGCCCATGAAACCTATACCATTAGGCCTCATGACATCCCTGTTGGGAAACGGGACATCGCCTATAACAACATGTCGGAGCGCATAATTCGGCAACACTCTCCCGACAACCGACTGATGTCAAAAAACTTACGCATAATCGATGGCGTCATGGATCATTGTGCAATTTGGATTTGACAGATGTTATTACTGCAAAGAGTCACTCGTCATTACGTATTACGAAAAAAGGTTCAGCTATTTGCTTAAATTGGTAGCCTGAATTACAACCGAATCTGACGACAGAAAACTGTACGCTGCGCTTGTTTATTTATTAGTTACATGTGGCGCGCAAATATGGCAGAGCGGACAGTTTCCATTCTATCTCTGGGTTTATTTTCTTTGACTTAGGCAGGCCGCACACCGGAGAAACAAAAAACGTGAAGCATGAAATATGAAAGAAGAAACCGAAAACATAAAACAAGAAATATGAAATATTTCACTGTGATTCACACACTGAAGAAACAAAATTAAAATGAGTTTCAGTTAACAATGGATTCCGACGATTGTCTAGACCATGCTGTTGTTATCAAAAAAGTAAAAAAAGGTAAATAAACGACGTTACTGGGTTTTTTTTAATTTTATTTTTTTATTTTTTCTCATTAACGGGCATCGCCCAATAACAAATTTAAATACAATATACATATAATATCCCTAAAAAATAAATATATCTTATGACTAACATTGCATATTTCAGTCAGTTAAAATTCATAATAAATAAATTAAAAAAAGAAAAAGTTAAATATAGCAAGTTAGAAAATTTCACAAACAATGTTGACAACTCTTTACATTTAAGAAAAAATTTCAAACAAACTAAAACATAGAAAATTAAAATTTAAATATACACATTAAAAAAAGTATAGTAAAACATGGACTTAATTTATATAAACATTAAATTTGAGAACATTTCGAAGCCGATTTAGTGATAAATGCAATAAATCGTCCTTAACATTATTAGCGTGTTTCATTATTCTATCAATTGAGGAAAATTGCCCATATAACGTTGAGCGAAAGTTTGTTTTAAAAGTAACAGGATGCCTTAATGTCTTTGGAGGTGCATAAAAATTTTCAGAAAAGAGAAGTTCACTACATTGCACATGACCATGTATAAGTTTATATAGAAAAAATACATCAGCGTTTTCGCGTCTAACTCTCAAACTTTGTAAATTAATAGTTTTTTCTAATTGATCAAAATTTATTATATCTTGGGGAATATGCAATTTAAAGGCAATATATCTTAAAAATTTTCTTTGTACAGAATTCAACATGTTAATGTATATATCATAATATGGATTCCAAACAACAGAACAACCTTCTAAAAGGGGCCTTACTAGAGAAACATACAATAGTTTTATTGTCTTAATATTTTGAAAATCTTTAGTATTTCTCTTAATAAACCCCAAAACCCTAAGCGCTCTATTTTTACAGTATTTAATATGGGGCGAAAATGAAAGCTTAATATCAAAAAATACCCCCAAATCCTTTATAGTGTTTACTTGGCTTAAATGCTCACTATTAATTCATCCCTATATCGCTAAAAATCTAAAATATAGTTCCTATATAGTGTCGAGAGAACTAAATGATCACCAGACAAATTCAAGTCATTTTATAGAATGTCGTTGGAGACATTTACCAGATTAGTTTCCGTTGTTGGACCACACATTCGTAAAAAGGATACAAACTTTAGACTGGCTTTGAGAGTTGAGGAAAGACTGCTGATAACCTTATGGTAAGTAAAAAATTAGCACCTGCAAAATATATTTTAATTAAATCAAAAATACTCTATTGAAATACAGTAGCATTAACAAGGTTGACATATTCGTTTCCAGTCGAAGTACAATATGTTAAGTTGCTGTCATAAGAGGAGATCGATGCTGCAGAAGAATTCGGAGAAAAAAGAGGAGGACGAACAGTGGCACGTTTAGAGTCTTCTTTTAAAATTTCATCGTATAGAACAAATATACCTTTTTTAAATTTTCTTTTTTGCGAATCTGTTATTTTTTTTTACATCGGGCAATAAGCTCTTCAAGAACAATAAGTCACTGTCTTTCTCCTCAGATGTTTTTTCTTTGCGGGTTGAGTGAACTTTTTTCGTCAAGGCAGACAAACAGTGTATGGCTGTGTTTTCCCAATTTTCTTTACTTTCAATTTTACGTTTTTTGGAGGTTAACTTTAACGATGTTTCTTTGGACGCATCTGTTGACGCCGAAGAAACTGTTTCTAGTAAACCAGAAGTGCCAATTTCACTACCCTTTTGACTGTTTTCGATTATATCTGTAATATTTTCATTCTGAATATCTGAAAAATTTACACTTTTTTTTTATCAATACTAATCGTTTCACTACCCTCCTTTTCAGAGTAATCTGTATTTTCATCAAAATCAACACTTCCAGTTTGACGGCGCGCTTTCGTATACGGATTAAAAATTTCATAGCATCTTCTAAATAAAACGGTTTTTTCTTTTTTTCCAGAACCGCCGCTGGTTTTCTTGCTTTCTCGAATATGTCTCAGAAGACTAATTCGCAACATTCTCCACCTTTTTTTACATTCTGCAACTGAAATGAAAGAAATAAAATAATCAAGCACTATAAAAATAAATTTTTAACTTAAATTTGTGTTCAGTGTTTAGCTTCTGCTTTCGCTATATGCACCATTGGCCTAACGTTCATATGTTTGTTACAGGTTCCTTGCTACGGGTAGTTCATTTCGAGCACTACACTTTTACTTTTTGAGGGGAAACACCATAGGAATGGTTGTACAAGAAACAAGTAAGATGGTTTGAGAGTACCTTAGCAAAGAATACATGCGTTTACCTTCAGAAAATGAGTGGCTGCAAATTGCTAAAAGATATGATGAACTATGGAATATGCCCAAATGTGATGGGCAACATATACGTATTCAAGACACACCCAAATGTGGCTCCGCCTACTACAACTATAAATCATATAATTCAATTGTGTTAATGGCAATTGCTGACGCTAATTCCCTTTTTACTGCAATATCGGTAAGTGATTTTGGCCGAAACAGCGATGGCGCAGTGTTTAAAAATTCCAAAATAGGTAAACTACTCGATGAAAATAAACTCAATTTTCCACCGGCAACACCACTGCCTAGTGAAGGAGATAATGGGTATCCTTTTCGAATGTTTTTTGTCGCAGATGAGGCATTTGCCTTAAGGCAAGAAATCATGAAGCCCTACCCACGAAGAACCTTAAATAATGCAAGAAGAATTTTTAACTATCGGCTCTCACGAGCAAGAAAAAGTGTAGAGTGTGCATTTGGAATACTGTGTTCGAAATTTAGAGTATTTCATTCACCCATAGGCTGCAGTGTTGATATAGCCGAAGATGTTGTCAAAGCTGCATGTGTTCTTCACAACTTTATAAGGAAACACGATGGGGTGTTTGTATCAGCAGATACTTCCCTAGAATTACCAAAAAACTTTACAAACACTCCACCACAATTATGTGGTCGACCAACAACCGTAGCAGTTCAGTTAAGGAAAAGATTATGCCAATACTTTGTAAAACCAGAAGTAGCTCTGCCGTGGCAAAATAATGTATGCCTTTAAAATCGATGAACACATATTGCATAGAAGTATAAAATAGCCAGAAAAGTATTTTCTTTGGAGGGAATTCTCTTTCTCATATTTTTATCACGTAATCAGATTTCTAGAAGCATTGTTTTCCTTACTTCCTATTTGGTCACAATAGGAAGTAAGGAAAACAATGCTCGCGTAACAAGTATTCGCACAAACTACTTCTTATTTAATATTAAATATTTTAGTTACGACTCACCTGTACTTTTTACTTCAACAGCGACTTTTTCAGGCTATGTCCTTGGCATTTCTGTTGGAATACTTCTCTAAGTTGTAATTATTAAGTACTTCATATTTTTCAATAATTAACACAAACATCACATTAAATTCTCGATCATCTCTCATTTTGTTACCGGTAAACAAATAAAATTCAGCGAAATTAGCGCAACGTGAAACAAAAATATAGAACCGAATCTATTTCAAGGAAACAGGTTTCTACAACATTTGTTTCTTTATGACGTCACATGAAATGTGTTTCTCTGATGTGCGAAGTTCGATTTAAAATAATATGTTGTTATTTTATGAGACCTGTTTCATTTTTCCTGATTCATGTTTCATGTTTCAAGTTTCTCTGGTGTGCGGCCTGCCTTACAGTCTGTGTCATCTGAAAAAATTGCATTTTTATTCGGAAACTACAATAGGTGCTGCTATCTATTACTGATATTAAATTTGTAAGCAATGACTTAGGTGCTTTGGCATTCGAAAGTATGAACAGTGAGGTAGGACTTTCAGCACATAAGTCAATTTAAAAAAAAACTGACTTACGCTGATTGACTTCTGCACCCTCCATATAGGAGTTTAAAAAAAGTTTAAGTTGGTTTTAACCAGGTCTTGTTCAAAAATATGAGGTCAGGGTCTTTTTCTGATATTAAATTTATTAGGTTATTTCTGTTTTACTTGACCCTACGAATATTCCACTGGATCAACTTTAAAGTATTTTTATCGGCCCTTATGAATGATGGGGGTGGGAAAGTGGTCTTTTATGTGGAGTCTATATCCCCCTTCGATTCTTTGTGGGGGATTGGACAAAAAGTTTTTTACTTTTTTTGCGTCTCTTCATTTGAATTAGACAAAATTTTTAAAATGTTAGCAATTTCCTTATTTGAGTTATAAAATGTTGGGTAATGTGCCTATTATTAGGCATTGGAGAATTATTTGTGGGGTAAAGGAGTGGACGATGTAGACGGGAAGTTAAAGCTATTACTTTTTGATAAAGTGTTCTGTTTTTTGGGTCTCGAGTTGGGAAAATAAAGTGTTCCTTTATGTAATTTTTTATTGTACCCTTTTTGTATAATCTTTTTTCCGTTGAAAGGACTTTTTATAGGTGCATTTTTTAAGTTTTGAGTTCTTTGTTCTAGAGGAACAATAGTATTTACCGATGATAAGTTGAGGAACTTTGAATTATTTATACCATTAGGTTTTTTTACGAATGGCTGGGAAATCATTTGTATTGTATATAAATTGATTCCTAATTGGGTAGTTTTTTTTACAAATTTCGTAAGCATCAAAAAAGGTTATGTTTTCAAAAGCCATGAGTTCTTTAATATTTTCTTGTCTGCTAAATTCCGGACATTTTTGCGTTTTGTTTTATGTTCGTCTTTACAATAAAAATATTTTGTGGCGCATTGGTATTCATTATTCTTCTTAGAAGGGTCTTTAAGGACAATCCCGTGCATAGTTGAAACACTTTTGTTTTCCATTTAGGGTTGCGATCTCTAAAATTTGGCAATCAGGAAAAGACGCGTGAAAACTCCGGATTTTAGAGCCCAGAACCCGGACAAGTCAACAGGTTTTTTTTAAACATAGTCAGTGTAATGAAAAATAGTTAAAAAAATCACCTTTTTATTTATTTTTAGACCATAAAATTAAATTTAGTTATCTTTTGTTATCATTTTAAATGTACCTAACAAAACAGAATCTTATTACAGATTGTTAAAATTTGTTTTAATAACCAGTTAGAATTTTTTTATTCTTAAAATAAAACACAAATTATTGATATATTTTGTTATAAAAACATAACCTTATTAATATTAAACCTAACAAAATTCAATTAAATTTTAAAACAAAAATCTTTAAAGTTACTGATTAATTTGAATTTTAAGGTAAACTTTGCCACTTTGAAACAGTTTCTTTCCATTCGGTTTTTAATGGTTTAAAAATGCTCACATCTGCAGGTTACAGAATGTGTGTCGTATTCGGGGGTAAAGCATACAAAATTATTCCGTTCTGATGACAAAGTTCGCCTGGTTACATAGTCATGTGGCTTTTGTGTCCGTCTATTAGTAGCAAGATGGGTCTTTTAAATTTATTTTGAGCCATCCATTCATTGAAGTCATTTGCAATGAACTCAAAAAACGTATCTGCCTTCATCCATCCACTCTCAGACCTACCTAGTACCCAATTAGGGGGCATGTTGTCAACTAGTGCTTTTGGTGGTCTAACGTGCGGAAAAAGAATTAATGGTGGGCATACTTTTCCACTTGCTGAAAATACTAAAAGCACAGTTATATTATCTTTCTCGTTCCCCATTTCAACTGAATATAAATTTTTATATCCTCGTGGAGCCAAAACTTTTCCTGTCTTAGGATAAAGAGAAAATCCAGCTTCATCCCCGTTCAAAATTCTATTGGGATCATTTAAGATGTCCTCATTTCCAGTTTCAGTAAGAAAATTTTTTAAATCGCGAAACCAAGCTCTAATACTTTCCTCGGTCACTACAGCACGAGCCTTGTTTACTCTTTCAGCTTCTCTAGCAGAAATAATGGGATGTCGCTTTAAAAAATTTTGGTACCATTTTTGGCCGGGTCTCCCATCTTTAAATAGTTTTTCTTTTTCAGTGTTTTTAACAATTGTTTCTACTGTTTGCAACAGGTCAGTTTTTTTAATGGGAAACCCGCACTTGGCTAATCCAATTATCCAATCTTCTAGTTTTTTTTCGCCGTTGATGGTTAAAACTGGTTGCGGGCCAGTTTTCATGGGAATGTTTGGAGTTTTCCCCGACTTGTGTTCTTGGAGGGTGGTTTTTGGAATCCCGAATTGCTTCGAAGCCGCCCTTACTGACATATGTCCTTCTTGGATTTGAAGTAAAGCCTGTCTGAGACTCTCTTCAGTATACTGAAAGTTTTTTCTTTAATTTTCTTTTTTTTTCTATTCCTATTATTTGTAGCCCGCATTTTTAGATTTCTGTGTGGCATAGCTGCAAGTAAAAAAAACGTTTTACTAAATATGGTCGAAAAGAGGTCCCGTTCTCGTACTTGATTCTTAACGTATTATATATAACCAGATGTACTTATTTCTTTTTCCGACCACCCCACCGTAATTTTTAAATCTGGCGCGAATTGAATGTACGAAAACCGAAAAGTAGATTCTCCGTTAATTATTCGATATAGTGGAAAATAAAGTACGATATATTTGGCACATATAAGGACAGAAAAAGATAAAATGCATATATATATATATATATATATATATATATATATATATATATATATATATATATATATATATATATATATATATATATATATATATATATATATATATATATATTTTATTGCTGGTTTTCGACCGCCCCGGTCGAAAACCGATTTAAGTAAAATTTGAATATCCAGTTTACCGACCACCCTATTTTAAATTAAAATAAAATAAAAAAACTTAGTATATACCTATGTAGAGCACAGTAAAGGATATCTTATATAGGCCAATCACAGAAAATTGCTTTAATATTACAAATTAATAAGCTATTTACTATTACTATGTGAGTATGCCACTAACACTTAACAACATGCGACCGCTTTGATAATCTCGAGGATCAAAAATGGCCAACGGGTTTTTTAGTTCGTAACTTTGCCGTAAGTCGTTAAAAATGGGACTTGTTGCGGAAGAATGTCAATCCAGCACAGTGGCGGGTCAGGTTTTTTCTAATGGTTAATAACTTTCTTATTTTTTAATTTTTTTCGTGGAAGTGGTCAAAAACAGGATGTGGTCGGATAACCGGCACAACCACTTTATTTATTTCTTAAAAAACATTAGGTAAGTAAGTCGTAATTAAGTCTTCGTAAAAATTACTACAAATATATTTCGCAAATAAATTGTTTTATTTTTGACCACACACAATTGACTGTTTTGACATCGAATCCAGGATTCCCGAGATCGGGATTGGGATTATAAAGAATTGCAATAAATGCAAGAGGGATTATCATCGCCGAAGTCTAAAGCACTAAAAGGATTCTCTTCTTCGTCACTATCTGCGGATAAATCAACTCTTCTTTGAACTTTTCTTACTGACTTTCTTCGCTCCTTTTCTCTAATTTCGTTTTTTTTTTCTCGCAGTTATGAAATCTCTGAAGTTGAATTTATAATACCTTGAGAGCATGTCTTTATTGTTCTTCTTTTTACAAGAGGTTTTCCCGCCTGTTGCGTTGGAGAATTCCCCTATGAATGTTTTCGCTATTTGGCTTAAAGATGTATCTTGGTTACCATCATCGTGAACATTCTCCTTCCTTTCTTCTTGTGAAATCAAGCATTCGGGTATAACAAAGATACGTGAGCATGAAGGAGCCGTAGTATCAGCACTGACCACAACTTTGACAGGAGCTAGAACTTCGGCATTTGTCGAAACTTCAGCACTGACTGAAACTTCGGAGTTGTCTGGATTTTTGCCGTTGTCTGATGGAACTTCGGTATAAACTGGAACATTTGTTGTTTTAGCTGCTTCATACATCCAGTCTGGAAAAATATCCTTGTTATAAGGGCTTATCCCTGTTTTGGCAAATCCATTTTGAGCACTGGAGACGCTAGCTGCCTTGGAGTACGCTTCATCAAATAACTGTCCAACTCGATAATGAGTAATTCCACGCCCTGGATGAACAGATAACCATCTTCGCACTGCTTGGTTATAATAACTACTTAAAGGTCCGTACACTGCTATATCCAACGGCTGCACTATATGAGTGCAGTGTGGAGGAAAGCAGAACATAATAATGTGATGCTGTTTTGCAAATTCTATATAAGACTTGCAACTGCTTATGACTGCCATGACCGTCTAATAGTAAAAGAATTTTCCGATCTGGGCCTGGATTAGTATATTTTACGAAACGCTTTAACCAGAGTAAAAAAGTCTCTCCGTTTATGTAGCCTTTTTCCTATGCAAACTCCACTGAACCTGTCGGTGCTTTATCCAGTAACTCAGCTTTCATGTTCTTCCTAGGGAAGATTAGGGCGGGTGGAACAAAATTCCCTATTGCGTTCATGCAACAGACTATGGTAAAATGTTGTCCCCTTTTAGCAGCAGTGTTCCTCTTGTTTTCTGCCTTTTGTTGCCAGAATTTTCTCTGTTCTGGATTGCACCGTAGAGAGTCCTGATTCATCAGCATTATATATTTGAGACGGCATAAACTTAAATTCATTCAAAACACTTTCTAGTTTATTAAAATATGCTGAAATTTGTGCCTTGTGAAAAGCCTGTGCCTTGGCTAATGAAGTTGCTTCCGGGGTTCTAACACTTATTGATGAATTCCTTTTTAAAAAACCTTGTAACCAATCCCATCCCGCCATTTTTAGTTCTTTATTGAATCTATGTTTTAAATTAAGTTTCGTGGCCAGTTGATAGGCTAACTTTCTTAGGTCAGTAGGAGTAAGACCAAAGAAGCGCGCCTCTAGAGTTTTGATAAATGCTCAACCAATTCTGATTCAATTTCTGATCCAAACACAGGTAAACTTCCTCCTAAAAATCCGACACTATTTCCTTTCAAAACTTTGTTATTTCCTGCTACTCGTCTCCTCAGTGTATTTTTAGGAACATTAAAAGTTTTCGATGCCTTAAGCCATCCCATTTCTCGACGTAGACGAAATCATCCTTCGTCTAAAAAAAAATAATTTATTATTTTTACACACAAAGAAACGCACGGATGTTTAAACACGTATTCTGTGTTGTAGAACATACTTCACTTGAACTATATCTCGGGCATAATGGCATAGTGCCATCATATCCGAGGCTCTCCTATGCCATCATATCCGAAATATACGTGATTTAACAAACCACAACTGACAAGAAACTCAGAAATTTACAATCCAAATCAAGATGTTGTTGTGAGGTTAGAATATCACTTTATGTATATACCACAAGATTTTTATTTTATTTTTATTCTCAAACCAAATAAAAAAGTTTCTACTTACCATCAAATAAATTTTTTCGCACCAAAAACACGTGTTTATATTTTTTTTGCACAAAATTGATTCTACGTTAACTATATGCAGAAACAGTAAGTGTACTGACGTTATGCATTGTTGGTTGCCCACAACAGCATTCTAAGATTATTACCAATTGAGAAAATTCGGGTGTGCCATCATAGCCTGATTTCCCCTACTTTATCTGCAGTAATGAGACTCTACACGTGGAAAACGACTAATATGTTCTTCAATTTTTTCTCTTAAAATAGCGTTACGGTTAACTTGAGCGTCGCAGCGACCTCCACGTTGGTCTCTTTGTATTACTCCAGTGGCTTGAACCTTCTTTAGTGATGTTCGCATCATCTTCTCGTCTTGGATACCTCCAGTGTATTTAAAAATAATGTGCGACAAACTTTACACCTTCTGTTTTCTATAGGCAGATAGAATACATTCGTAAATTTGCGTCTAGATTCTGCCTTCGTAGTTTTTTGTTTAGTTTCAAGTTGTTCAGTAAAACCGAAAATGTATCTCTCTGTAGTTGCAAGTCTCCAAGTTCATAAAAGTCGGAAAATATTTTTTGACGCCCGTTTTCAGTAAATAAGAAACACTGTCCGTTAAATAACTTTTTACACACCTCTGTATTACATACTTCACCCATAATTTTCTTAGGCACTTTCTTTTTTGTTACTGGAGAAAAGTATTGTTCCCCTTGATTCCGCAATACTTTCGCTTCTTTTCTTTTATCTTTTTTAGATACTTTTTAATGTCAACTTCCCTCGGCGCACCATCCATATATAATTCTTTTGGTTGCGGACCCAATTTGCGTTTTTTGGAATTCTTTGTCTTTTTTTAGCGCTATCCAAATAATTATTCTTGTCGATGTGATCACAGTTTATATTAAGATGTTTATCGCAATTTGTAGGTGCTTCTAAAAAGTGATCCCAGCAAAGCAATATATTGCAACTAAAGCACCATGAAACTACCTTCTTTTATATTTTGGAAATTTGTGTGTTTAAATATAATCGGGGTCTTTATGATCGGCAATTTCTATATGAGCGTAAACGTCTTGTGGCCGGTTGCTTATTTTCAGGAAACCCGCGTTTTTTGGGATTCACTTTTTCAGCAGTATCCACATTTCAAAAAATTTTGTTGGTATTATCGGAGTTTATATTAATATGTTTGTCGCAGTTTGTATTTTCTTCCGAAAAGTGATCCCAGCAAAGCACGATGCCCATACCTCTTGTTTGCATTTTGGAACCTCGCATGTCATTGTTTGAGCATGGTAAACGTCTTGGTCAGACGTACAAACATTTAGATTTTGTGTAGCAGGAACCTTTATAGGACTTTCGTTGCTTATACCATCATCTATCGCAGAACCAATTTTTGAATTACATTTAATATTCTGTGCAATAACGGACAATGGCTCGTTGTCACTATCCTCAGAAATGTTTTGCTCAGTAGGTTTTTTATTCTCAGCAAACTCACATTATGGTTTTGACGTTTCGTATTTTTTGCTGCTACAGAGAGTGGTTCATCTTCACTATCTTCATCGGCCAAACCTGCTAATTCCTCATTATTATCAGTACTTACAGTGCGATTATTGTTCCGTAATACCACCTTCGATTGTACAACATTCTTACTCCAGTGCCGACTGCAAATTTTGCATTCTTCTTTACTGTCTTTAACTCGCTGGTGTGACACAGTTTATGGTTTTGTCCCTCCACCTGACTATTACATCCATCACTAAAATGAAGATAAACAAATTAATGTTATCCTCTTCTACCCTTAACTAAACTGCTAACCCAAAAAAAAAATCGAAAAATGAAAATTTCAGCATCAAATTCTTGAATTTCTCGACGGCATTAATTTTATGGAGCACCCCATTACACGACTTTGCCCCCATATTTAAACTTTGCTGTACCTGTTACGGTTCTCGAGAACCCAATAGTCCTCGAAATTGTAAGACCCTGTATATCGAATAATAATTCCAAAAGGGCACTTATCAAAACACAAAAATAATCATCCCAAGACCCAAAGTACAAATTGGCACAATCATTTTAACAGAGTTAACCTAATTTTTAACAAAGTTCTGTTTACATTATTTGCGATAAATCCCGTATATAGCCATTTTATGATACCCAGGAAGAAAGACTGAAAAAAAACCTCTAATATAATGTAATATTATACATTTATAATAAATATATCCATTTCAATTTGCGAGTGGTTTAGATGATATTGCCAACGGTTAACCTCGAATTTTGGCATATGCCAGGCATTAAAAAAAAAGACTTTATGTAGGTATGTGTAGCGTTGGAATATTAAAACCCTGTACTGTAATGCTGTTTGCTCTCTTGGTTTACCACTTTGTACTTAGTATTACTGTGCACAAGGGCGGATCCAGCTTTGACGCCAGGGGGGGGTCACATAGTCGTGGTCAAGTCACAAGAAGTTATAATTTAATTTTGATAATATTAAATACAAGTAAAAAGTAGGCATTTTATTAATAAATATAAGTACTGTACTTAAAAAATAACTACCTAAATTTAAATAACAAAATCAATTTTTCTTTTACGTCTTCTCCCGAAACGCGTTATCACTTCATCTACTTCAATGGGTAGGTTTTTGTGGACGTGGAGAAGTGCCAGTCCGGTTAGACGTTCTTCAACCATTGAAGCTCTTAGCCACGATTTAATTTTTCGTAACGTAGAGAAAGATCTTTCCGCTGTCGCTACACTAACAGGTAGTGTAGCCATAATACATAAAAATTTTCTTATATTAGGTTGTCACGGTTAGTTTTTATTTCTAGGTTTGTTTTTAATAATTTAGTTTGTTTACCTTAATGCAGGTCGGTTTTCATTTTTTTTTGCAGTTTATTTTTGGCAAAAGGCTCCAAATTTGATTGTAATTGCTGGGTTACTTCTGTTTTTCTTTCGTATTTGGTATCCTACCTTATGCTTTACGTTGCTTTTACCCCTCGTAGTATTATGTACTAAAAAATTAACATTGTTATTTGGGCAGCGTGGGTAGGCAACTCAAAATGCGTAACATTGTTGCCAATTTAGGGGCGAGAAAATTCCTAGAATTAGCAGCGATGCGCGTGCGCCCACTGGTGCTTTTTGAGAAGGACGAAGGGCCATCGGCCATGTTTTACGATTGGCACTTTCACGTCATTCTTCAAGCTGAGAACTAGGAAAATTTGCAGCTACTGGTATTCAAGCCATCTTTATAGGATTTGTGCTGCAAATTTTCCCCAAAAAATCTTTCCGATTTAAGTTACCTTTGGTTTTGTGTGAATTTTGTTGGTTTGCGTTGCCTTTTTGGCTGTTTCGAGAAAGAAATCTGCATTGCAGGACTTGCAGTTCGACGCCGCAGGGATCACGTGTTAGTTGAAAATACCCCTTAACATCTTGGGTAAGTTCTTCTAGATTTATTCCAACTGAGTATTTTCCGTATAAAACGGTACATTAATAGATTTATTTGGTGGTTCAGGGGATTTTCATTATTTTTTCCTATTTATTACGTCATGCGTTGGGCAAGTCGAATTTCAGTAAGAATTAATTATTAATTACCCTAATTACACCAATTTAAGGGGTTTGTTGTGGCCAATTTATTGCGAAAATCGCAGTTTTAAGGGCATAATTTTTTTTGTAAACTAGTTTACTAAAACAATTTTATTTTTTTTTGTTATCTTGATTTAATGGGATTGTTTATTGTTTTATAATTAATTAACGTTGCTTACTTAATAAGTAATTATTTTTTTGTTTACTGAAAGGTCTCGAACCAAGCACCAGATTTTAAAGTTTCCTTTTATTAACCTTTTTTTAAAATTTATTCTTTTCATCTTAGTATAGAAAATTTAACAGTTATTCAGCGCATTCACCATTTTATTTCGATTATATATATTTTTTATAAACTTTTAAATTATAAATTTAAATTTTGTAATCTTATAACCCAGCGCATTCCCCATTTTATTTTGATTATTTTTTTTGGTGTAAACTTTAAATTACAAATTTGTAATAAATTATATTAACTATTTGTTTTAAATATAGTGTTTCATTTGGCCTAACCGAGTAAGTAAAGAAACGATGAAAGTAGTGGTATTTCACCGGCGATGTTGCCATCTCCCACTTATGCTACACCTCTCATGTCTCCTTACAGTGCCAGACTAGAGTCAAGCTCATCAGGGTCTTCTTTCCCCGCTAATTTTTCCAAGCCCGTTCCCTTGGCAGTGGTTTCGCTAGATAGTGGGTAGGGACAAGCTCCTAGGTTGCCGTTAGCCTTTAGGTTTACACCCTTCACCCGGCCGCGCTACCGCGTTAACCCTCTATCCAGTATTAAAAACCACTCTCAAGAGAACCCACGAGGGCCAGCGAGCACGCTCGCCAGTCCTCTTCACCCAACTCCGCATCCAACATCCAGCATCCCGACAAGAAGCGTGAGCAACCCCCCGTCCCTGCCGGGAAGGACGTGAGCCCACTATAGCGGGGAAAGAAGGCCCAACATCCTTTTATTAAATAGGTATTTGCATTAAAAATTATTCATGAAATAAAAATAAAAAAACATCATTAAAAAAAATATGAATTCATAAATACATACAAGACACAATAAAAATAATAACATATCATAAAATAACATTATACATATTCTAATAGTCAGAATCGGAATCAGGCACCAAGGCACCAAGGGGACCTTAATTCAATCAAAGTCATCGCCTCTTATGGCTTCCCCAGCCCATTCGTTAAATGCGTCTACTATATCCCTTACTCCCCGTCCTTCCACTCTTAACTGTAACATCCTTCCTGCCAGTCTCACAAAGAATCTCTCCCTACTACGCACTCTTTCCACAATGTCACACACAGTTCTTACATGCTCTATATCCTCAACCATCCCACATTCACATCGTCCATCCGTCTCTCTCAATCTGAACCTCTGGAGGTACCCCATCAGATTACCATGCCCTGTTGCGAGTTGGTTGCCCCTTTTGTGGAGGCCTATTAGGTCCCTTCCCACTCCGCTGCAGAGCTGGTAAAGTGGTCTCCCTTTCACACTCCTATCCCATTCATCCTGCCATCTTCTCTCTATTTCCTTGCTTACATAAATTTTCCTTTTTCGCCTTCTTGATAAGCCCCCCATACCCCTAGTTATATCTCCCTGGTCCCCCGTATTTTCCCTCGCAGCGAAATGCGCCTTCCTACCCCCCTCATTCTCTTCCACTCTGCTTCTTTTAAATGCCAAGCTCACGATAATCCCTCTCTCTCTTAACTCACTCACCCTTTTTACTATTTTACACACCAACTTCTCTCTACTATCTCTTTTCCTCAACATTTGAACCCCTATCATACAGTCTGTCGCGATGCCCACTCGTCCTTCGCCATTCATCATCCTACTCGCTCTCTCAACAGCATACCCAATTGCCAGTAGCTCGCACTCAAGTGAGTTGCTCCTTTCACCCAAACCCTCTCCCTCAGTATGCCAGCCATCCCTGTCCCAGTAGGCAAGTCCCACACCTCCGTAGGAGTCAATCACCGACCCATCCACAAAGAGTCGGTAACTGGGGGTCACCCGATCCCATAGTTCCAGGTCAACCACAGGTATTTCCCTGTTCCCCGGTTTCGCCCTATCTTGAGTTTTCACGCTCTCCCTCTCAATCACATCTCTAGCATTCACCCATGTTTCGGCCATCACTTTAGCCTCCAGGTGAAGCGGAGTTACCCCGGCCTACCGTTTTATAGGCCCCAGTCATTCCTAGGAGGAAGGGTCTTTGCATGGCCTCCAGCTGCTTTTTTAGCCTAGAGTCATGCGCCCTTTCTCCCCATACTTCCACTCCATATAAAATTGCCCCTTTGACCACTCTCTCATATATCTCCTTTAACAATCCTGCCTTTCTTCCATCTCCTCGCTCTCAGTCTTCCACAAATCTTTCCCGCAACCTCACATACTTTCCCTCTTACCATTTTCAGATGCTCAAGGAAGAGAAGCTTAGCGTCAAGCTTAACTCCCAGATACTTCACCTCCTGCAAAAGTCCCACCCTTTCCCCACTGATTTTTATAACTGGCGGTCTTATCTTACCCCTTGCCTCGATGAACATAATCTCTGTTTTCAGCGCATTATATTTAGCCCCTGCCATCTCGGCCCAACCCTGACATTCCCCCCACACCAAATCAAACCCCTTCTCTATTTTCTTGACCGACTTCCCCTTAATTATAAGTATCTGGTCGTCAGCGTACGCCTGACACTCAACAAACTCCTCCCCTCTTTCATTCAGCTGTTCCATTCGCCTAAACCATCCTTCCATTCCAATCAGCCACAGAGTTGGCCCCAGGCTAGAGCCCTGGGGGCATCCTCTGTATACCGCACGCTCTACCCGTCCACTCCTTACCATTCTGTCCGTCAAAAAATTCCAAACAAGTTTCCTGGTTTTTCCACACACTCCAGCATTCTTCAATTCACAATCAATTACCGGCGGCCATATTAAAGGCATTCCTGAGATCCAGGGTTATCACCAACTGGTGGTCGCCCCTGTCTCGTGTTTCCTTTATTATCCCCGTAACCCTTGTCAGTGCGTCCCTAGCCCCCATTCCCTCCCTAAAACCAAACTGTTTTTTATTAATTGCCCCGTTTTCCTCCCCTAAGTATTGGATTCTTCTATTAATCAATTTTTCCAGTACCCTTCCCATTGTTGGCAAGAGACTTATAGGCCTTTCCCCATCCGATCCTTTGGGTATCCAAGTGACTTCCGCCCTCTTCCATACCTCTGGAAAATACCCCTCCCTGACACACTTAGTGTAAATGTCCAGAAGGTGCGCCCCCAAGATCTCCAGAATTATGCCCATCACCTCATTAGGTATCCTGTCAGACGCCATGGCTTTCCGCTTCGGCAAACTTTCAATAACTTCTTCCAATTCACTCATACTTACCTCGCATCCACCCTCATCCCATTCATTCTCCACACTTCTTTCATACCTCAGCAGGCTTTCCCTTTCATCCCCAGACAGTGTTGGGTGGTATTTCTCCAGCAGAATCTCGTCCTTTTCCCCTTCGTCCGTAGTGTATTCCCCATCCCCTTTTTTCACATTCCCCTTAACTCCCCGCTTTTTCCCTTTTAGGTATTTCCAGACCCCCTCCCACGTATCATTTCCCGCGAATTCATCAATGATTGATTTCTCGTATTCGGCCTTAGTCTGCCTTATTAGTTTTTTATACGCGTTGACTTCCGCCCTGTAAACCCTTCTCAGTCTATCCCCGTCTTCCCTATCTCTATTACTCCTCCATAATCTCCTTGCCCTTGTCACCCTAGCTTTTGTTTGGGTTAGCTCCTGATTCCAGAAGCTCCCCCTGTCCCCCATTAGTATTCTGCGTCGCTTTATGGTCGACTTGCATACTTCTGTGCAGAAATTTTGTATATGTCTTGCTTCTCTCTCTATACCCTCCACACCTTCTTTTCCCCCTAACGGACTAAATTCTGCTAGTCTACCCCTCACCCTGTCCCAATTCGTTCTCTCGTAATCATTCACCCATCGAAACGTCCTCTCTTTAACCTTTTCTTTCACACTCATCTGTATGATACGATGATCACTCAAAGATTCTCCATCCAGCACCTTCCAGTCTTCAACTTTCGCTCCCTTACTAAAGGTTACATCCACCCAACTTTCGCCATTCGCGCTACTGAATGTAGCGATGCTTCTCGTATTCTGCACGCAGAAGGAGTTGGATACAATCCATCCTAGCAGTTCTTCCCCCCTTTCGTTATTTTCCCCCCTAGTCTGTCCCCAGGCCTCGTTCTTTGCATTAAAGTCTCCACTCACCAACACCGAGCCTTTCAACGCTCTGACCCTCCTTTCAATCCCTTCCCATCTAACATTTCTCCTTCCCCCTGGTTCATCGTACACATTAATAATGGTCAGATTTCCTGCCCTTATCGCTGTTGTGTTTTTCGTCCTAAACTGTACCAACTCCTCTACATTCATTCCCTCTTTTATCCTAATTTCAGTCTTACCTTCTTCCATCCCTACCCTTTCATACCCTTCCCAGTCTTTTTGCTTTACTCCCACTTCCTGTATTAGCACAATGTCCACATTCTCTTTCCTACACCATCCACCCAGTGCATTCATACAGTCCTTCCCTTTTCCCACATTCAGCTGGGCAATTTTAATCTCCGTTCTCTCTCTCTCACCCGCTTCATCACAACTATCCTCACTTCCACTCACCGCTTCCTCATTCGCTCTATCCATCATAGCTTGTTCGACTCTTCTGCACACTCATTCGCTTCCTATATGCCGGGCATTTTGGGTCCGTCGCCGAGTGACAACGTTCCCTCAGCCCCATTCTCTTACAATTGACGCAATCAAGCGGCTTGTCTCCTCTACACTCCTTCCCTTCATGCCCCCCCACATTTGGTACACGCTGGCGATTCTTTGCAGTTTTTCGCTGTGTGCCCATAGTGGCAGCACCTGTAGCATATTGCTACACTTATGTGCTCTTCCACGTATACACACGCCAGGTCAAGATAAATTCTTTCCTTCTTTACCAAGCGTTTAAAAATAGGAGCATTACATTCAATTACCCAGTTCTCCCTCCAGTTGTTTCTACATTCTTTCTTCGTGATAACTTTAATGCTTAATATGTCTTCTTGCCAAGCACCCTCCAATACTTCTTCATTTTGTTCTATAATGCCCTTTACGAGCTCTTCTGGCGTGTACCCCTTGTCCACCCCAGTAAGCATAAGGGTTGGTCTTGCCCCTCCAGACCTCACCGTGAACTCTCCATTCCTGCGCACCTCATCCATAATTGCATTCTTGTCCTCCACCGTCTTGCTCTGGACCACCACCTCTCCATTTCTTAGTTTCCGCACTTCCGCCACCTTGTCCCTTAGTCCTCCTTTCATCACCACTTCTCTGACCTTTTTTGCCGTCTCGATATTTGTGTTTTCCCCAGATAATGATTTTACCAGAAACTCCTTGGAGGGTGGCGGTGTTACCCACCCTGGTCTTTCCTCTTGTCTACCGATGGTATCCCCAGTTACACTGGCATAAGATTTTTTCTTCCTTCTTTTGGTTTGCGATTGACGCCAATCTTTTTCCCCCTTCCCCTCATTTTCAGTCAGTCAGTGGGTAGGGACATTGAAATGTGTGTGTATGATTTCCCGCCTTTCGGCTTCAATCCACAATAACTCCTCTGTCTAACGTAAACCACTCTCAAGAGAACCCCTACTAACCTCCACGTCTCCTCATCTTCCCACTCCACCTGCCGCAAGCAGCAGATCAAGAGGGCCGACGGATATGCGGAGAAAGAAGACCCTTTTTACCTCTTTATTCAAATTATCAAACCAATTTACATTTTTCTTTAATCCAACCTAATTCTAAAGTCAACTAATCTTATTTACAACTCAATTTACCATATTCTACTTTCTATTTCTAATTTAACTTATCTAATCTTGCCCAAAACCTAAATCTGCATATTCTACTTTAGTCTTTATACATTCACTTCGCGACTCCACACCATCCCACTCCGCCCTCCGCAAGCAGAAGGCAGCGAGGGCAGCCGAAAAACGCGAAGCTAAAATTCAATTTCCTACGATCTATCTCACTATCGCTAACATTTTCAACTTACTCTAAATTTTATTTTTTCTAATCCAATCTAATTCTAAGGTCAACCCATCCTGTTTACAACTCAAATTGCCATATTCTGCTTTCTAATTCTAAATTAACTTATCTTATCTTGTCCAGAACCTATATTTACATATTCTGCTTAAGTCTTTATACATTCTCCTCCCGACTCCACACTACCCCACTCTACCCTCCACAAGCAGAAGACAGCGGGGGCAGCCAAGAATCGCGAAATAAAATTTAATTTCCTATGATCTATCCCACTAACGCTAACATTTTCAACTTACTCTAGAATTTATTTTCCCTAATCCAATCTAATTCTAAGGTCAACCCATCCTGTTTACAACTCAATTTGCCATATTCTGCTTTCTAATTCTAAATTAACTTACTCTGAATTTACATATTCTATTTTAGACTTTATACATTCACCTCGCGACTCCACACTATCCCACCCTACCCTCCGCAAGTAGAAGATAGGGAGGGCAGCCAAAAATCGCGAAATTAAGATTTAATTCCTATAATCTATCTAACTAACGGTACATTTTCAACTTACTCTAGTCCATATGTACAATTATTCTTTATACTAATCTAATCTAACTGAGGGTTTACCCGGGTGCAACTACATGTCGTCGTCGATCACCCGGTCCCCCCACCAGTTTAACAACTGTATCTCATTTTGTATACCACGTCCTCTATTATCTCTAATTTGCAACTCCATACTACCTCTTTCATTCAGCAATTTATCCCTTGCTTCCCGTCGGTCCGCTCTCATACATTCGCGCTTAACATGCCATACACTCTCACTGTCACCCACTCCACACTCACATTTATCATTTCGGTGGTCCAGCCCGTGACCCCCTAATTTAAACCTGGAAAGGTAACTTTTCAGATTGCCATGACCTGTCATTAACTGTAGTCCTTTTTTATTTACATCCAGACGATCCTTCCCGACTTTAGAGCACATTGAGTAAGCCTCCCGACCTTTTACACTACTGTCCCATACATGCTGCCATCTTCTCAATATCCATTCATCCCTTTTTTCTTTCTTACTATTCTATTATCCCTATTTATTCCTGTCTCTTCCCTATGCTCATTATTGCAAGCTACCCCCGCCTCATTATGAGCCCTCATATTTCCCGTCGATTTCCGTCCTCTCCCATGGGGTTCGCATATTATGTTAACTGTTTGTCTTTCGTTCAGGCCTTTCTGTATCCGTAGGACAGTCCAGGATTCTGTCTCCCTTTTCCCAATTTTTGCAAGTGCAATCTTTGAGTCCGTGTATATAGTGACTTGCGAGCCCTTCCTCAATGCTTCCGTACTCTCCTCCAGACCCCATTTTATTGCCTCCAATTCCGCTTCGTTTATATCTACTTCATCCTCTATCCTTTTATTTTTTACTGTCCATAGTCCCCGTTCTTGCCTTGCCAAGCCTAAGCCGACTTTTCCATCCCTTTTGGACGCATCCACATATATTTTTATTTCAAAATTTTCGCCATTGTTGAGCTGTGAAGTGATATTCTCCATTTGCGTATACGTTAACCAATTTCCAATGTTGATTTTTTCCCCAGGTCCTAGCTGTGACCTATACCTGTATCTAGCCATCGCCTCCAGTTCTAACGGTGACGTACCTGTGACGGTTTGCAGTGTCTCGGTTGCAGTGGTCCTATATGCCCTTGTCATCCCTAACATCCAAGGTCTTTGAATTGCGTTCAGTTGTCTTTTGATTCTGCTGTCCTCGGCTTTTTTCCCCCACACTTCAGCACCATATAAAACTGCTGGCTTTATCACTCTTTCATATATAAGTTTCGTTGCTGCTTTGGTGTTTCCAGCTCTTCTTTTAATTAGTCCTCTAATTTTATTCGTCTTTTCAGACACTTTTGTCCTCACTTGTTTGATGTGTTCCAAGTATAATTCTTTTTTATCAATGACAATTCCCAGATACTTTAATGTAGCCTTTGTTTTAACCTTTTCCCCATTAATCTTTACTACTGGCTCACGTATGGTACCCTTAGCCGGAATGAACATTGCCTCGGTTTTCGATTCATTGTACCTCAAAAAATTCCGCTCTTCCCACTTCTTACAAACTTCCCATACCCTTTCCCACGTTTTCTCTATGTCTTTAACCGAAGTTCCTCTTATTACTAGCAACTGGTCATCCGCATACGCCTGCATTCCTATCTTCCCATGATTAATTTCATATCCAGGCACAAAATTCCTGTTTGCTTCTATATCAAGAACCGCATTCAACTCCCTCATCTCTCTAAACCAATCCTCCATTACCAGTAGCCACAAGGTCGGTCCCAGACTCGATCCTTGTGGACACCCTCGAAATACATCCAGCTTAACCCCCCCTGATCGCACCCTTCTGTTTTGCAGGAAAGCCAGGCACGCTCTAGATAGGTTCCTACCTACTCCCCTCCTATTCATTTCCTTATCTATCGTTTTATCGCTTGCCATATTAAAGGCGTTCGAAAGATCCAATGCGACCACTAGCTGATGTTTTTCCTCATTTTTGTTCTTCCTGATGGTGTCCGCGAGTTCCTGTACAGCATCTACTGTTCCCCTATTCTGTCTGAAACCAAACTGTTTTTTATCAAAGAACCCTTCTTTTTCATAGTATGCCTTTAGCCGCTGATTTATCATCTTATCATAAAGTTTCCCTTGCGCTGGGAGCAGGCTGATCGGCCTGTGCCCCTTTCCACCAGGCTTCGGTACCCAGACCAGATCAGCCTCCTTCCAACATTTGGGGAAAATTCCTCTCCTCCAGCATTCATTATATATGGTTGTTAGTAGTCCCCTAGCCCCGTTCCAGATGTGTATCTGGGCCTCATTTGGTACCCTGTCCGACGCCGTTGCTTTCTTTTTCTTGAGTGTAAGGATGGTTTCTTCTATCTCTTTTTCGGTAAAAATCTCGTCCTCCGGTATTGTGTCCATTGTCTGATAAGTCCATCCTTTGTCTTTTGTATGTCATGTAGTCTTTTGTCTCGTCTTCGTTGAGTCCCGGGTGGTGTTTTCTTATTAAGTGTCTATACTTCTCGTCTTCGTCCATGATTAGGTCTCCATTTTCTGTCTCGACGCAAATCTCTCCCTTTTCTATTTCCTTATTCCCCAAAAACTTCCATACCCTTTCCCACGGTTCTTCTTCTGCCAGCTCCTCAATTTCCCTCCTTATTGCCTCTTGTTTTTTGTCTCCAACCATTTTATTGAATTTCCTTTTGGCCTTCCTGTAATGAGCCTTTTTCTCTTCTCTGGCTTCTGCGTCCCTTTCTTTTTGCCAGCTCCGTCTTATGCGCCTTACCGCCTTCCTCGCGTGATTTAATTCTAAATCCCACCACTGGCAATCTTCCCTAACCGATATGATCTTCTTTCTAATGCCTTTAGAGCACGCTTTCTTGCAATGTTTCTGAAAATCTTCAACAAACTCCTCAAAATCTGCATCTGTTAATTCCCTTACGTTCCCTTTATTTTTGTGGTTAAACTGTCCTATTTTGTTTTCAAATTTTCCCCAGTCTGTGTTAGTGAAATCGTGCATTATTCTTTCTTTAACCCTCGTTCCCCTCCCCTCCAGGGTCATTGTTACATACCTATGGTCACTGAGTGTCTCTTCCTCTTCAACCTTCCACTCCGTTACTAACACCTTCTTACATACCGTTAAGTCCACCCAGCTATTGCCTCGCGTGCTACTATACGTGGACAATTGACTCGCATCGTTCACACACTCTAGACTATTCATTGCCATCCACTCCTCAATAGCTCTTCCTCTTTCATCCATGTCCATTCCTCCCCATAACGGGTTTTTTGCATTCAAATCCCCACCTATTACCATCTTCTCCCACATCCTAACGTCTTCCATTCCCACTTCAGTGACCCTATTTATACCATTACCCCCTGGTTCTTGGTATATACTAACGATAGCTATATTTCATTGGTCATTATTGTCGTGACATTATTCGTGCACGCCCGATCTATCTGTCTTGCCTCCAGCTCTTTTTTTGTCCATATTACTGCCTTGCCATCTCCACTCCGTATTTTTTGTAGCCTACTCCATTCTGTTTCCCACCTATATGGTTCTTGTATTAATACAATATCGTAATTCTCCTTTTTTACATATTTTCTCATAAGGCTTGTCGCGTTCTTTCCCCTTCCAATATTTATTTGCAATATTTTAAGGCCCCCATTATATTGTGTAATTGATGGTCCTTTTGTGTTGCTCTAATTTCCTCTCATAGATTGGGCACCTTTTGTCCCTTGCCCCGTGGTTTCTTGGCTTATACCCGACTTGTTCGCAATTTGGACAGTTCATAACTGTCGCTGCGCAATCCCACCAGTCGTGGTCTCCGCCGCATTTTTCACATCGCTTGTTCACCTCTTTGCAGTATTTCATTATGTGTCCAAATCTGGAGCACTTGAAACATATCGCTATGTCCATGTATTCCTCCACATATCGCAGTACAAAGTCCAAGTTTATTTGTCCCAGGTGCATAATCTTTTTGAATATTACCGTTGGTGATCTTATGATTACATTTTCCTTGTATTTCGATCTGCAATTTCTTCGCGACACTATTTTAAAATCTTCTATTTTTACTCCCTCTTTTTCCGCCAGTTCCCTTATTTCCTTATTTTCAAACCAAATTCCTTCCTGTATTTCCCCATCCGTCATGCCCTTTTCAATCCCCGTTATCATAAACAATGGGTCGCTTACTTTTGACTCTCTAGTTTGTAAGTTCGGCTCAGTTAGTAATAGTGTGCATATTTCCTCCTTCTTGTTGTCATCCTCAAATGCCATTACAACATCCCACTTGGTAGCTGGTTCCAGTGTTTGATTCCACCAGTTATACCCGCTTTCTTCAGCGTACTCCTCACTATTTGGGCTGTCGTTCCTTGTTCCTTTTCCTTTTGCTGAATTTTTATCTCCTTATTAGGCTTATTTCCGGCGTTTTCCATCCTTCTTTTTGCCCTGTTGCGTTGTCTTTTCTGTTTCTCTGCGCTCTGCCTGTAGCTGCTAATTCGGCGTATGTTTTTTTCGTTTTGAGGGCTTTTTTCCTTTTGCCACTCACTTGCCATTCCATATCCGTGTCTTCAGTCGTTACTCCCAATTCAGTCTCGGTTACGACTTCAATTTCGTCTGTGTCCACTGTTTGTTCTCGTGCTTTCCTTCCGGTTTGTATCGCCTCATTCATACGCCCTTGCTCTGCCAACCCATTCGTTTTCCGTACCTTCTGCACCCTCTCATTTATGCCCTCTTTCATTCTTTCACTCATTCTCGCCAATTCCTCCTTTACCTCTTTAATGCCCTTTTCATATTCCTTCCTTTCCTTTATGAATTCCCTATAGTCATTCGCCCTTCCACTCATAGTGCAGTCTCATTTTTAATTCACTGTTCTCTTTTACAATTTTCAGTACCTCATCTTGCACCAATTTGATGCTGTTGGCTATTTTAAATCCCTGCTCCATATTGAAATAGACCTTTCCATTCCTGACCTGTGTTGACGCATCCGTTATTGCACCCAGGTTATCCCTTATTATCTCTAAACTATCATTGGTGTTCCACGCAGTACCCCCTATAGCCCCATCATTAACCTCTAAATTACTTTTTCCCGGTCCCTTATCACTTAGGCTTCTTCTATAAGTTCTCTCCTCTTTTCTTTTCGCCTCTTCTTCCAATTTCTTCTGAGTCTCTACTGCTATTTCTTTGTCTCTCTGCTCTTGCTTCCTTCTTCTTTCTTCTTCCTGCTTCTGATTCCTTTCTAATTCTCTAGCATATTCTCGATCCTCCAGTTCTTTCCTTTCCTCCTCCTCCTTATTCTCAACTTGTTTTCTAGTTTTTTCTTAAGTGCTTCCCTCTTCTTATTCATATTTTTCCTTTCTTCTTCTGATGCCTTCTCCGTCTCCTTCTCTAATATTTCCAGCTGTTTTCTTATTTCGACTTCCTCCAATGATTGTTCTAGATAAGCCGCAAGTTCTTGGTCTGTTTGCATCATATTCGCAAACAGATTCCTCGCTCTCTTATTAAGGTTTTCTTCTGGTGGAGTCCTAATTAAAGATGATCTTCTTGGTATCTCCATAGTACTGTTCAATTGTTCTATTTCCTCATTTGTCATCGTCGTGAAACCCCTCTTTTTATTGTCCATTTTTACTTATTAACTGTTCTTACATTTTCCTTAATTTGTAAGGTTATGAGTCACTTTTCTTTTTAAGTTTACTTGTCCTTCCGCACTATTGGAAGTTAATTTTTACACACGGTTGTAATGATATAGGGGTTTACAGTCCGAATTTGGGTCCAGTTACCCCCCGTCCCATTTAAATTTTTCTCACTTTTCCCTTTTCCCGCGAATTTTCCCTTATTAAGGTGTGCCTTTTTCCATGCAAATTGATGCTCCGGCGTGTCCCATACACTATAGTTTTTGAATTACGGCTATATCTCTATTGGTTTTCGAGATATCGACGATCAAAAGTTGACACACCTGTTAACTACTCCTGTGCTCCTGATACTTTGAAAAGTCCTTTCACCCAAAATTTTCCAAACTATTAGGAGGAAAACCGGGAAACTTGGAGGCTATATTCCCGGTCCCCTAACGCACCCGCATCCCACTTTTGGTCCCGGAACTAACACTTTTTTTTCCACACCTATAAACAGTCTGAATTTTTCTAAGTCCCAACTTTCGGGAACATAAACGTTATTTAGTTCGTTATTTGCCTTTAACCACCGTAAACCCTTTTTTCAATGTTTTGAGTTTTTTATCTGTTTTTATTCAACACTCCGCATTCCACAATCCTCTTTATCAATGTTTTCGCTTGTGGATCCCGCTATTTTACAACTTTTAGCAATTGTTTGTCTCTCTCGCACTCACTGTGTATATTAATTTAATAATATACTTAGATTTTATTCCCCAGTTTTCCTAGCTTCTAACCACTTTTCACTGTTTCTTTTTGGCTCACTACACCCTATTTAGTCTACCTAGCAACAACTGTCCCTAAAACTAGGCACCAGGCCTCTGCACCAGGTCCCTTGGTTCAAGGGCTGGCGTCCCTACTTTCGAAAAACAAAAAGTCTATACGGCATACATAAGACACGCTTCCCTACAATTTACTCTATTATCCCGCACTAAATCCTCACTAAATCAAGTCCTGTTTCGTTGCCAAGTCCAGAATTCCATACAATTCCAATCACTTTACGGAGCTCCGAAAAACACGTCTTACTTCGACAGAGGTTCGACGTTAGTGGGTAGGGACATTATAGCATGTTGATTTGATTACCCGCCTTTCGGCTTAAATCTACAAGAACTCCTCTATCTAGCTGAAACCACTCTCAAAAGAACCCCTACTAACCTCCACTTCACCTCGCCTTCCCACTCCACCTTCAGCAAGCTGACGATCGAGAGGGCCGGCGGAAATTTGCGGAGAAAGAAGACCCACCTATTATACCTTTATTGTACCTATTACATTATTAATATTTACAATCCCCATTTTCTTACTAACAACAAAAAAATAATAACTCTATATGTACACCAACTATACCATTTTATACAACTACCAACTCCTTCTTATGGTCGTCCTCAAACGCCATTACCACATCTCCACTGGGCAACTGGTTCCAGTGTTTTATTCCACCTACCACACCTGCTTTCTTTAGTATGTTTCTCACTACAGTTGCTGTCGTTGTCCCCTGTTCTTTTTCTTTTTGTAATATCCTTATCTCCTTGTTGGGCCTGCTTTCCGGTGTCTTCCATCCTGGCCTTTGCTCTTGTTGTGTTGTGTCACCTTTGGCTTTTGTCGCCCTGCTTGTGGCTGCTAACTCCGCATAAGTTTTCTTCGTTCTTAACGTTCTTTTCCTTTTACCGCTAACTTGCCACTCCCTGTCTGTGTCCTCAGTGGTCGCTCCTTTTTCTGTTTCAGTTTCGACTTCGTTTATATCTGTATCCATTGTCATCCCGTGTGTTTTTGTTCCTATTTGTGTCCCCTCATTCAAAGAATCTTCCGCTACCAAACCGCGCGTTTTCTTTCTCGTTTGTGCTCTTTCATTCATACACTCTTTTACTCTTTCATTCATCCTCGCCAGTTCTTCCCTTACCTCATTGATACTTTTTTCGTAGTCCTTTCGTTCCTTCATGAACTCTCGATAATCATTCGCCCTTTTAACTTCATATTGTAATCTTATTTTTAACTCCGTATTTTCCTTAACAATTTTTAAAACCTCATCTTGCACCAGTTTTACACTATTTGATATTTTGAAGCCCTGCTCCATATTGAAATACACCTTTCCATTTCTAACCTGCGTTGACGCCTCTGAAATTGCACCCAGATTATCCTTTATGATGTTTAAACTATCATTGGAGTTCCACCCAGTACCCCATATAGCTCCTTCATCCACATCCAGATTATTTTTCCCGGGTCCCTTGTCGCTTAAACTTCGCCTGTAAGTCCTTTCTTCTTTTCTATTTTCCTCCTCTTCCAGCCTCCTCTGTGTTTGTAACGCAATTTCTTTATCCCTTTGTTCTTGTCTCCTCCTTCTTTCTTCTTCTTGTTTTTGTTTCCTTTCTAGTTCCCTGGCGTATTCCTGGTCTTCCTTTTCTTTCCTTTCCTTCTCTTCCCTTATTTTTATCTTTTGTTCTAGCTTATCCTTAAGTTCTTCCTTTTTTTTATCTATCTTAGTCCTTTCTTCTTCTGATGCCTTCTCGGTCTCACTCTCCAGCATCTGTAGTTGTTTCCTGATCTCCATCTCGTCAAGTGATAGTTCCAAATAAGCTGCTATTTCTTGGTCTGCCTGCTTCATGTTGGTTAAAAGGTTCCTCGCTCTCGTGCTAAGCCTAATCTGGCTTTCTGGTGGCGTTCTACTTAATGACGGTCTCTTTGGTATCTCCATGGTGCTGTTCAATGCCTCTATTTCTTCATCCGTCATTGTAGCGTATCCCCTCTTTTTATTATCCATTTTGCTTCTCTATTATACGTGTAATTTACGTAATTTATTTTAATGCGATCCACCAATTTTTTTAATTTTGTAGACAGTCCCCGCACTATTTAAGGTCAATTCCGATACACCTATATATGCTAATTGTTATGATCTTTACGATTGCGTGTTCATATACACCACTTTCCATTTAAGTTTTCCAGTTTCTCTGATTTTCCCACAAATTTTACCCTATTAGGGCGCACTATTCACCACGTGGGTTAATACTAAGGCGTGCCCTAACCACTATAATTTTTAATTCGTGTCTGTATCTATGTTATTACTCGAGTTATTGACGAACTAAATTCCGCATACCTACTTTGTATATGATACACCACTTTTTTATTTTTTTATTTTTTTTGGAGTGTCCCCGCACTATTTAAGTCTACTTCCGGTACACCTTTATACTCTACTCAATGAGCTCTTCCCTAGTTTAAGTTCAAAAGCACCCCGTTCCATTAAACTTTCCCGCTTTCCTCAATTTTCCCGGGAATTTTCCTTTATTAAGGCACACTTTTTCCCGCGCGAAAGAATGGTACAGCGTGTCCCATTCACCCCAGTTTTTAAATCACGTCTCTAGCTCCTTCCGTTCGCGAGTTATGGGCAATCCAAAGTCCACACACCTGTTAACAACTCCTGTGCTCCTGATACCTCGAAAAAAAAATTTTTTTCCCGTATTTTCCCGATTTTTTAGGGACAGGCCTTCGGAAGTTTCCCAGCCCCTAACGTCCATAATCCGCATCCGATATCACAAACTTTTATTCCCGACACCTATAAACCTTCGAAAATTTTATAAGTCCCGACTTTCGTTACCATAAACGTTATTTGCCCGGGCAGACACTATATTATACGATAACCCTATTTTTTAACTTTTGAGTTTTTAAGTCAGTTTTTTGAATATCCTCGCATTCCACAATAGTTTTTATTTGGGAACCCCCGAAAATTTTGAAATTTGACCAAAGGGTACCCTCTCCCTCCATATACATTTTTATTTAATTTAATTAAGGTTTTCTAACCTAATTTCCCTTTTTCCCCCCTACACTAAATTTTTTTTTAAATCTGGTCCATCTAATCAAAATGCCAAAAACTGGCCAAAGGCCTCCCAGGCCCCCTTGGGAAGGGTTGGCGTCCCCACAAAAACAAAAATTAACGACATACATCTACACGTATTCCCTACAAATTGTCCTACTTTCAAAAAAAGGTTTCCAAATTTAATCAAAGTCCTATTCTCCTTTTTTTCAAAGCCATAAATTTTTTCAACTAAAAGACATTTAAAAAGCACGACTTCTTCCACGAATTCGACACCCGGGGGTTAACAAACCTCGTCGCCGTTCATATGGTTTTTCCCCCTTACCCGGCCGCGCAACCACTTAAACCCTCTTTACATAAAACCACTCTAAAAGAGAACCCACGGGGGGCCGGACAAGCTCGCCATCCCCTTCCCCCCCCACCATTTTTCATAACAAAAAACAAAAACTTCCCTTTAGTCAGTTCATTTCGTCTAAAAAAAGAAAAATAATATTTATTCTAAAAAAAAACAAAAACCTTCTCCCCTTTTCCGATAGCCCCCGGGACCATGCCCAAATCTAGTCGTCTCACTAATGACCCCCCAGCCCCTTTCGGGGAAAAAAACCTTTTCCTTTTCGTCCTTAAAATTTTAGGAAGGTTTTTAATTTCCCCCAAACCCCTCTTTCCGCGCACTCTATTCACTCTTACCACACGCTTAATCCTTATCTTCAAATTAATTCGCATGTACCCTCTCCTAACCTAAACCTATTAATTTCCCATGCCCATTTAATTGGAAAACCCCTTTTTTTTCCCCCAATGGGTTTTCCACCTATCAAACCCTGGTTCCCCCCCTTTATGTTTTTCCCCATTCCCTGCCTTTTCCCCAATTCCTTACACACAATACCCCCCTTTTCGCTTCCCTTTACCCCCCTTTTTCCCCTTTAACGTCACCCTTTCTCCCCATCCCCTCCTCATTTCCCTCCTTAGCAAGTAGCCCTTAAATTTCCCCTCCCGGTTCAGTTGATTTTTTTTGGGGTAAAAATCCCCCCCTTTTTTGCACATTCCATTCCCTCCCCTTATCCGTTTTTCCCATTGCTTTTGCCATCTGGTTAATATCCAGTTATTCCTCTCTTTCTTCTTGTTGTCTTATTGTCTTTACGTGTCCCCATGACTTCAATGACATTTTTATTAATGCACACCTGCCTCTTTGTCTCCGCATTGCCCAATGTTTCCCCCCCCCCGTTTGGTTAATACTATCGTCAGTTTTTGTCTTTCCCCTAAAAATTTTTTGTTTCCCAAAAACCCTGTCCTGAATCTGTCTTCCTATTGTTTTTTTTAAATGTGCTACCTTAAATTTTTAAAAATCGAGGCTCTGACCCCCTCCTCGATATTCGCCCCCTTTTTTCAACCCCCCATCAATGCCCCAAAATTTGCTATTTATGCCCGTGTTTTTCCCTTTTTTTTTTTGTTACGTAATTCCATGTCTCCTGTTCACTATCGCCTTCCCCTATACCTTTTTTTCTTCCCCGTTTTGGGCATCCACATATATGCGTTTTTGATTATCTCTCTTTGTTGTTTGTTGATCTTCCACAATTTCCTTTTTTGCGTGGTAACCCATTTTTCCCCCAATTAATTTTTCCCCGGGGTTTGTTTGGACTGGACTGTTTGCCTGGCTTCAAATTAAAGGGCCCTGCCTTTTTACCCGCGGCTCTCTGTTGCTGTTGTTCTTTGTCTTTATCACCCCAATAACCACGGCCTCTGTTGTTTAGTTGTCTCCTTATCCTTAATCCCCCGATTTCCCCCCAAAAATTTCCCCAAAGAATAGCGGGGTTTTAAAAACACGTTGTAAATTAATTTAGTCCTATTTTTTTGCCCCCCCCTTTTTCCCTTTTATAATCCCTTATTTTTTTTTTCTTTCCCAGCTGCCTTTAAATTTTCCCCGTTTGTTGCCAAGGTATATTCCTTTTTGTCTACCCCCTATTCCTAGATATTTTTTGTTTCCTTTTGTTCTAGTCTCACATCATTGTTTTAATATTTGGTTCCTTATCGTGCCCTTTCGCCGGGAAAAAACATCGCCTCTGTCTTCATGTCTTGTACTTTAGAAAGTTCCCCCGTTCCCACGCTTTAAAACCCCCAAACCCTCCCACGTCCTCTGATTTTCCTTGGGAGCTGCCCTGGTGATAAGTGATCACCCCGTATGCTTGAGTTCTGATTTTATCGTACTTGATCTCATATCCCGGGTATATCTTCCCTTTGGCCTCCTATCCAGTTCCTCATTCATTTTTTTTCCCGTTCCCGGAACCAATCCCTCCAGGAGAAACCATAGAGCCCCGGGCCCAGGCGGATCCCTCGGGAACCCCCCCATTCCTAATTCTATCCCCCCCGACCTACTCGTCTTTTTTTTCAAAACTAACATGCCCTGGCAAATCCTCTGTTACTTCCGTTTCTTCATCTCGAACATGACTTTTCCCAAGCCATGTTAAAAAATTCGTAATCCAGTGCCAGATTGATGCTTTCCTTCGTTTTTTTTTTTTTTTGTTTCTTTGTTCCCGGGCAAAATCTATAGTCCCCTGTTTTGTCGGAAAAACCCTTTGCCTCCTGTTAAAAACCCGTTCTTCTCATAAATGTTTCAAACCTTTTTTCAACTTTTATCATATATTTTTTTCCCTGTGCCGGTAACAAGCTGACGGTAGCCCCTTCCCCGGTTTTGGGGGCCCCTAAAATCGGCAATCTTCCCGCACTTGGGGAAGATCTCCCCTTTGTGCATTATTAAAAATTTTTTGATCATTCCTTGGGACCTTCCTATATATTCTTCCCCATTGGCACCCGTCCCGGGTGTCGCTTTCTTTTTTCAAGGTTAAAAAACCTCTTCTATTTCTTTTCCGTAAACTTCATTATCCGGAATTGTCTTTATACACTAATTTTTCCCCAACTTTTTTTATTCATTTATACCCCCGTCTTGTACCTTGGGTGATGTTTTTTTAAAAAGATATCGATATTTCTCCACTTTCCCTTATCCCTTTCCCCCTTTTTTTTTACAATATTCATCTCCCCCCTCTCCACTTCCCTGTTCCCCAAGATCTTCCACCTCGTTCCCGGTTTTTCCCCTGCCAAATCTTCTTTTTCTCTTCTTACTGCTTCATGCTTCTTGTCGTCTATCAAAATTATATTTCCTTTTTTTTTTTTTCCGTAGTGTCCCCTTTTTTAAATTCCCCCCTTCCCTGTCCATTTCTGCCTGAATTTTTCAATCGTCTCACGCCTTCCTCCCTTTGGTTTAATTATGGGGCCCCCCACTGACCACCCCCTGATCTTCAGTTCTCTTTCTTCGTAATGTCCACCCGCTATTTCCCCTGTGCTACTGTAAGTCGACAGCTGACCCGCTACATTCACACACTCAATTATTTTCCATCCATTCTCAACAGGGGGGGGGGGGCAGATACCTCGATCGCCGTTGGCATATGGTTTGCACCCATCCCCCGGGCCCCGCGCAACCACGTTAAACCCTCTATGGGGGATAAAACCACTCCCCCAAAAAACCCCAGGGGGGCCGGGAAAGGGTCCCCGTCCTTTTCCCCAATTTTGCTCCAAATCACCCCCCCCCCGCCAACGAAGGGGAAGCCCCGCCCCTGCCGAGGAGGGCTGGGCCCTCTATAGCAAAAAGAACCCCAAACCCTTCCTTTTTTTTTATACCCCCATTTTTTACAGCTTCTAAAATTATTATTATTCTGATAACTCAAAACAGAAAACATTCTCCTTTATTCAGTTACTTTTTACAGTCTAAAAAAAAAAAAAAAAAATATATTCTAAAAAAAAAAAACACTTCTACCCTACGATAGCCCCCGGGGGGCCATGCCCTAATCGTAGTCATCATCATTTTAAAGACCTCCCCAGCCCATTCGTTGAAAATATCCACCAATTCTCTCACTTTTCGTCCTTCAAATCTCAGTTGGAGGATCCTTCCCCAAGTCTCTCACGAACCCTCTCTCTTCCGCGTACCCCTATTCACTCTTACACACGTCTCTCACATGCTCTATATCTTCAAACTCTCCACATTCGCATCGTCCATCCGTCTCTCTCAACCTAAACCTATGGAGGTATCCCATGAGGTTACCATGCCCAGTTGCTAATTGACAACCCTTTTTATTAAAGGGCCCCAAAAGGTCGTTTCCAACACTATCACACACCTGGTATAACGGTCTCCCTTTCATGTTTCTTCCCCTTCATCCTGCCATCTTCTCTCAGCTTCCTTACACACATATACTCTCCTCTTTCCTTCCTCGATAGTCCCTCCTTCCCTTGTAACGTCACCCTGCTCTCCCCTTTCCCTCGCTGCATGGTGTGCCTCCTACCTCCATTTGGGTTTTCTGGCATTCTACTTTTTTGGTAATTTAAACCCTGATCCCTCTCATAATTCCTCACTCTTTTACTATTTTACACACTAATTTTCCTTACCCCTCTCTTTTTCAACAATTGCATCCTATCAGACAATCAGTCCAATGCCCACTCGTCCCCTTTCCCCCGTCATCATTCTACTCTCTCTCAACCGCATATGCGATAAAATTTCACACTCGAGTGGGTTTCCCCCTTTTCCCCCCGTCCTTCTCCCTCCGTGTGCCAACCCTCATCGCTGAGGTAAGCTAGTCCTACCCCCTCTGGACTCCATAATTGTTCCGTCCACAAGAGTCGGTATTTAAGGTTCATTGTTCCAAGATTCCGGATCAAGTATAAGTATTCCCCTGTTTCCCGGTTTTGCCCTATCCCGTGTATTCACCCTTCCTCTCAAACGCTCCTCCCAGCATTCACCCATGATTCTAAACACTTTACTTCTATGTGAAGCGGTGTTACCCCCGGGCCCAAAAGTGCTGCCGTCGGCCGTCTGTAGGCCCCTGTCATTCCTAGAAGAAAGGGTCTCTGCATAGCATCCAGCTGTCTTTTCAGCCTGGGTCATGCGCCCTTCCTCCCACACTTCTACACCGTACAAAATTGCCCCTTTCACCACCCTTTCATAAATGTCCTTCAACAACTGTGCACTTCTTCCTCCTCTTGCTCCCCACCTTCCACATACCTTTCCCGCTTCCTCACAAACTTTACCTCTTATCATCTTCAGATGTTCCAGGAAGAAGTAGTTTATCAAACTTATTCCCAGATACTTAACTTCCTGTTGCAACTCTACCCTCTCCCCATTGATTTTAACAACCGGCGGTCTTATTTTACCACCAGCCTCGATGAACATCAATTCCGTCTTCTGCACCTGTTATAAAACCCAGAATGTAGCCCTAGTTCCCCCCCAGTTACCCCCATGACCTCTTTTGGGGATTCTGTCCGATGACATGGCCTTCCCTTTGGTAGGTTTTTCGATCACTTCTCTCATTTCATTCATACTTATCTCACATTCCCCCCTCCTCCCATTCTCTCTGCACACTCCTTTCATACCTGGACAGGCTTTCCCTTTCGTCCCCAGACAAGGTCGGGTGGTATTTTTCTAACAGAATTTCGTCCTTCTCCCCCTGTTCTGTCGTATATTCCCCGTTCCCTTTTAGCACGTTCCCCTTAATTCCCTGCTTTTTCCCTTTCAGATACTTCCAGACCCCCTCCCAGCTGTCATTTCCTGCATACTCGTCGATTATACTCCTATCGTATTCGACTTTGGTTTGCCTTATTAGTTTTTTGTAACAATTGACTTGTTCCCTATATACCCTCTTTAGCCTATCCCCGTCTTCCCTTTCCCTATGCGCCCTCCATATTCTCCTAGCCCTTGTTACCCGAGCCTTGCTTTGCGCAAGCTCTCCGTTCCAAAAACCCCCTCTGTCCTCAGCTGCAATACGACGTCGCTTTATCGAAGTCTTACCTCCGTGCAAAATTCTTGCAGATGTGAGGTTTCTTTTTTTCTATCCCTCGATCCCGTCCCTTTCATCAAAAAAAGGACTGAATTCTGCTAGCCTACCGCTCAACCTGTCCCAATTCGTTCTTTCATAGTCATTCACCCATTTAAACAGTCTCTCCTTCCCCGTTCTCTTACATTCATTTCTATGATCGGTGATCACTAAGTGATTCACCGTCCAAAGCTCCAGTCCTCTCTTTTCTCCTTACTAAAAATGACATCCACCCAACTTTCTCCATTCGTGCTACTGAACGTCGCAATACCTCTCGTATTTTGCACACGGGGGTTAGCGACAATCCCCCCCCAATAATTCTTCCCCTCTTTCGTTGTTGTCCCTCCTCGTTGGCCCCAAGCTTCATTTTTTGGCATTGAAATCCCCGCTAACTATTACCGAGCCTTTCAATGCTCTTACTTTCCCCTCGATCCCCTCCCATCTGACATTCCTCCTTCCCCCTGGTTCATCATATACATTAATAATAGATAAATTTTCTACCCTTATTCCTGTTGTATTCCCCGTCCTAAACTGTACTAACTCCTCTCCTTTCAATCCTTCTTTTATTCTGATTTCTGTCTTACCTCCTTTCATTCCTACTTTCTCATACCCTTCCCAGTCATCTTGATTCACTCCCTGGTTAACACTTTTCCACTTTCTCTCTAGTGCACCATCCTCCCAATGCCTTCATACAGTCCCTACCTTTCCCCACATTCAGCTGGGCAATTTGATCCCTTCCCAAACTTCCCCTCCCCCTCCCCCTTTGTCACAGCCATCCTCTTTCATTCGCCGCTTCCTCGCTCGCTCTATCCATCATAATTCGTTCTGTTCTTTGTACATTCATACGTTTCTTGTATGCGGGCCTTCGGGGCCGTCGCCGAATGGCAGCGTTCCCTCAGTCCCATTCTCTTGCAGTTCACGCAATCCAGCGGCCTATCTCCTTTACATTCTTTCCCTTCATGCCCCCCCCCACACTTGGTACATGCAGGTGCCTCTTTACAATTTTTAGCGGTGTGTCCGTAATGGCAGCACCTGTAGCATATTGCAACGCTTGTATGTTCCTCAACGTAAACCAGGTCCAAATATTTTTTCCCTCCGGATCAGTTTTTTAAAGATACAGGCATTGCATTCAATCAGCCAATTCTCCCTCCAGTTATTCCTACATTCTTTCTTTGTAAGCACTTTTATACTCTGGACATCTTCTGACTTGGCACCCTCAAATATGTCCTCATTTTGATCGACAACTCCCCTGATTAATTCTTCCGCTGTATAACCCTTATCCACCCCAGTTAGCATTAGTGTTGGCCTAGCTCCCCCTGTCCTTACCACCAATTCCTTATTCCTACGCATCTCTTCCATAATCACGCTTTTATCTTCCACCGTCTTGCTTTCTACAACAACCTCCCCGGTTCTTAGTTTTCGTACCTGCACTACTCTGTCCTTAATCCCCCCATTAACTACAGCCTCCCTGACCTTCCTAGCAGTTTCGATGTTTGTACCATCCCCAGTTGCTTTAACTATAATTTCTTTGGAGGGTGGCGGTGTTACCCACCCAGGCCTCTCCTCCCGTCTGCTATTATTTTCCCCAGCTGCGCTGACATAAGTCTTCTTCTTCTTTTTCCTAGGTTTAATTTGAGTCCATCCCTTGTCCGTTTTCCCTTCATTTTCAGTTTCTGTTTCCATGTTGGTATCAGTGACTTGTCTGATACACCCCCTATTGCTTCTATTATCTAGTGGGTAGGGACAGTGAAGCTGCTTGCATTGACTACCCGCCTTTCGGCTTTAATCTGCAAAATTCCCTCTATCTAGCGGGAAACCACTCTCAACGGAACCCCTACTAACCTCCACGTCCCCCTCGTCTTCCCCCTCCACCTTCCCCCAAGCCGAAGATCAAGAGGGCCGACGGAAAAAGCAGGGAAAGACCCAAACACATCATCTTTATTCATCTAATAAAATAAACAGTTTACTCTTACAAATTTGTCAATATGACTCGCTTAATGTCTATGCCTGTACATACATACCCCCACATTATCTCCCTCGTATGTTTATTTCAACATTCACCTATCTCTATCCCTATACTACATGTTCCTGTTATACCTACCCACAACTATGTGCCTATTACTATACTTATATCTATATCTAAATCAACTGGGTAGCTATACAAATATGTCCACACCTATGCCTATGCTTACATCTAAGACTATGTCCGTATCTATTTCTATATTTATAGTCCATGTTTGCCTCTACGTCTGCATCTGTTACTAAACCTACGTCCATATGTATACACATCTATGTCTATGTCTATCTCTAAGTTTATATCTATACCTCTATGTCTCTGCCTATATCTACATCTGTGACTATGTCTACCTGTATGTCCATACATTTTATCTACATCAAAACTAAGTCTAATACTAAGTCTAAAGCTAAAACTAAACTACAACTAAAACTAAAAATGAAACTAAGTCACGGGCAAATCCAGGTGCAGTCACATATCGTCCTCCAATTTCCCCCCCACCAGTTTAAAGTGCCGATTTCAGCGCATTGCCCTGCCCTTTATTGATTTCTTAATTGTAAGTTTAATGAACCCCTCTCCCTCAATAATCTCTCTCTCGCTTCGCGTCTATCCGTCCTCATGCATTCATACTTCATGCCACACACTCTCACTTTCACCCACCCCCATACACAAGTACTATTCTGCCTTCAATTCTTATTCCCCGAGTCGAACCGTGCCAAATAACTTCTCAAATTTCCATGCCCCGTCATCAGTTGTAACCCCTTTTTATTGCCTGCAGTGGTCCCTCCCATATGCTACACATTCCATGTGCCTCCCTGCCCCCCGAGCCATTCCATTGTCCTTGCCACGTTCTCATTACCATTCATCCCTTTCTTTCTTTCTTCTTTCCTCTGTCCTCCTCTTCGTTCCCACTATCTCCACTTTACCTTATCACCATCCCCTGCCTCATTGTGAGCCCTCGCGTTTCCTGCTGTCGCCCCCCCTCCTATGGGCTCGCATACTACTTAAGTACCCGCCTCTTTTAAGCCCCTCTGTATATACAGTGCCGTCCATAGTCCAGTTCTTCTCACCATTAATCTCTCATAAGCTACCTTGGAATCCGTGTAAATGTGAAACAGGCCTCTCCCTCGCTACCTAGCCCTCCTCCAACCCCATTTAACCGCTTCCGGTTCCATCGTTGATGTCTGTGCCGTCTTCTATCCTTCTATTGCTGGTTCTCCACTGTCCGGTTCAATTACTGCCATTCCAATGCCAGTTTTACCATCCCCCTTTTTGATGCGTCGACATAAATCCCTAAGTTCGATCCGTCTGTGATCGTGAGTAATGGGCCTATTTATGACGCTCATCTGAATGTTTCCCATTACCACTATTCACCTTGTCCCCTGGCTTCAACTGCGATCGAAACCATATCTGCCGCTTCTATTCCTAATGGCGGGTACCCGTAACAGTCTGTAAAGTCTCGTTGCCGTGGTCCTGTAGGCTCTGACCATACCCAGCATCCCGGCCTCTGTATTGCACCCAACTGCTTCTTTATTCGGCTGTCTTCCGCTTTCTTCCCCCACACCTCGGCCCCATACAATACTGCCGGCTTTACTACTGTGGGGGAAAGGGGCGGGGAATCTCGTTTCCATGCGCGTCACTAATTAGATGACGAGGCATTTGGCTCTCAGTCGCCCCAAAAAGGGTATCAGATCATCCTGGCGCCATCATCATGAGCCAGGCTCGTCACAACCTGAATTAGGGCGCATGTACGGTGTAATCTCGGGAAACCCACCCGTTAAGAAAGAAAAAAAAAAATAGTAGAGGGGGCCGTACGGGAGGTTTCGCAGAGAGGATTCAACGACCCGATTACGGAAGTTAAGGGAAAGGCGGACTCCTAGGGGCCGCTAGAGGTCGATGGCAGATCCGCCCCAGCCGGGCCGGACCTCAAGAGGGTGAAGCCCGTGGAAGAAATGCGCGACTGAGTATGAATGTTACCAAAATAAAAATGATAGGACAAAGTAAAAGACAAACTTACAGCTAAATAAGTAGTATAATAAAACATTAAGTTTAGAGATACGCACTATAAATAAATTCAATACTCGCACGGGTGCGTTGGGGAAAAACAAAAGAACATGATTATAGTGAACAAACAACAAATTAAAAAAAGGGTGATTTACTGCTGGTGTCAACCGCCCTGAACTATCGCCTCATAAAGGCATTGTAAATTGTCAAACTGCCCACTATTGTGCGGATAACAAGCCTATCAATCTCCTTGTTATTAAAAGGGGTTAAGAGAGTTTCTAATTAGGGGAGTTGGTTATGGGGCACCATATGCCACGGGCACCAATGATCAGAGGGGCTATGGATATTTTTTTTTCCCGGAAAGCGTTCCCTAATGGCCTGTAGGAAGTTTAGGTCCGGAATATATGGCTGTCTTGTTGGCTCCTGCCGCGCTAAGTCAGGATCTTCCCATGATATCGCAACACCCTGAAAATAATTACCTGGTTATCCTTGATCAGTATTAGATCTGGTATGCAAGGGTCCTCACTCTATGTTCCCGGAGAGCTTCCCAGCCCTTGCGGTTAGCGATCTTCGCTAAATGTTCGACGATATGATCGTGACGTTTCCGGCCCCGGACCGTCCAGCACTTTTGGAGAACGTAAGACACCGACTCCACTCTATCACAGTTGTTCCGGCACCGCTAAAAGGGTGGTTTGAAGGAATACCCTTTGTAGGGAGGAGAAAAACGTAGCTGTATGGCCTTGCAGAAGTCTCTCCCCGACCAAAATTGAGGTGGGCTAGATAGCCACGTCCCCGTTAGCCAAAAAAGTTAGCCCCCTGAGCGAGGCCGGTTGCCGTTTAACCATTTTCCAGCCTGTGGGCCAGATCTTCTTATACCTCTACTGGAAGCCCATCAACCCCGCCCATCGCCGAAGCCTGTCAAGGAGTCGCCCCGGTGAATGTGTTGTTTATCGCCTCGAAAGGGCGGGGCCAAATCTGGGGCCCCCAACCTCCTGAGGGTCGGCAACCGCACCGTGGATCGCAGCGTCCTGGCATGAACATTGAGGTGTGGAAATAGTCGGATTGACATCCGTATAATTTTTATCGGCCTCCCCCAGGACCCGAAGAGTTATTCCCAGGCCCTGGAGGGAGTCGAGAAAGTCGTGGGATGAGGGAAAATTTTTACCCCCGGCAAGCTTCTGATGAGGTTTCAGGGGGTGATCTTATAACGCGTTCAAGCCATAATTTAGTATCAGTAATTGTAGGGTTAGCTTGGCCCAACGACCCTATTTTCGCCTAAATACTTGAAAAATCCGTCCGGTTGACTTTTGAGATATCGGCTCTCCTTCGGAAAAAAAATACATTTCGACTGGCGTGTCCCTATGTTTATTTGATCGATTGACGTTGACCGATAGTGCTACCCCTTTTCTCCGATTGAGGCTCATACCTCTCCCATTGAAAAGGAGTTTGCCATGTTCAGCAGACCTTGGCTTTTCTTGTCGTGTCGGAGGCCAGGATGAGGTCATCTGCATACCCCAGGACAGCCAGCTGAGTGTCATGACTCGGGGTAGACCCTATTGGAGGCCTCGAGCCTGCAGATGAGCTCATCCATGACGAGATTGAATAGAATGGGAGAGATGGGATCCCCCTGCTTCCTCCGCGTCTTACCGGGGTGTCACCGGTGACACCGCCGCCGGTGGTTATCCTCGTTATTGATCCTGTGAGACCGTTCATAATGAATCTTGAACCATGTCACCCACCCCGAACCTCCGCAATGCCCTATCGACCGAGTTATGAGAGACCGTGGAATGCCTTGCGGAGGTCAAAGCAGATGGTATGGGTCCCTTCTGGCACGTTTTTGTTTTAATTACAGATTGGAGCGTGATGTTATTCGCTATGACCCCGTCAATTCGCGTAAAGCCCCTTTGGTTTCGATGAAGGTTTAGTCTACTCAGACGCTCGGTTAGAATTCTGTTGAGTAGTCTGAATGGGTTGATATCGTGATGGGTCGGTTGCCAACAAGGAGGGATCACCGCCTTTATGAATTAAGATTGTTCGATTCCTTTTTAGTGGTTCGGGAACAATGCCGAAAAGAATCATCAATTAAATAAGATAAAAGTTTAATTAGGGAAACCCGCTTAAGTGAACTGGGCTTGACCCCATCTGGGCCTGCAGCGTCAGATTTATTCTTGTTTAACGCATGGGAAATTTCTTGTGTTGTTATTGGAGCCTCTAGGTCACCAATGGTTCGTGCAGATCATTGATCAGTTCATCATCGATAGATGAAGGCGCACCAAGGATGTTTAGGTATTCGGCTTCAACCAATTCCGGCGCCGGTCCCCCGGCCTCCATCCTCCCAGGTTTGTCGTCCCGGATATGTTCGGCCACCCGCTTTCTGTCCCTTCTGAATTCTTTTTGGATCTTTTTTTAGAGCAGGGGCGCTTCTGGGAGCGGTTGGCTGGCAACGCCTGAACACCGGGCTTGTTCCCAATTTCAACGCCCCGCCTGTTGTTATTGTTGTTGCCCCACGCACGGGGAGCGAACGCGGCACATTGCCCGTTCAATTATGCTTCTGACCCGCTCCATATGAAGTTGTTGGTTTCCTGATTGGGCCAGATTGCAAAGAGATCTTATGTTCATCTAGGACATTAGCGGGATCATTGGCAAATCCTAGACATCTCCGGATTCTGGTAGGCCCGCGGGACCGACTCCTTCCTCGATTGGTCCGACCGGTTTGGCATTCCCGTCGGCAGCAAAAGTGGTTCGGCACCCATGAGATATTGGGCAGGTTCACCCAATAAGGGTCGGCATCCGTCGACGCATTCCCAGATCAAGCGGTATGGAGTATGTATGTTATTGAGATTTAAGAGGGTGGTATTCTCCGCCTCATCAGAAGAAGACCCCAATGGAATAGTGTGGAGCTCTTCCTGAGTTGGTTGGGAAAGACGGAGTCGAGTGGTTAGGGAAAGACGAAGAGGTTTTGGGTCCGTAAGCGATCCCGAGTCATCAGCCATGACCATCGAGGTATCTAGTTGTCATTAGGGGAGATAAATTGTAGGTAAGGGGTTGAGAAATAGTGGGTGTAGCCGGGATTGTTCCATAGTTGGTTTCTTTGCCTCCTCGATATTTGTTTGCGACCCCTTTGAAAATGACAAAGTCCTTATACCGGTTCAAGCGTCTTCTGTACTTGATGGCTTCCAAGGTAAATTCCGGAAAAGAGTGTGTAGATGGTGGTTGATAGTCTGCTACCAGTAGCGTCGTATTCAACTTCCCGACCATTCTCATTAGAAATCGTCATCATCTGCTGCTCTGGGCGGAGGTCGTGCAGGTTCTTCCTCTTAGGATCAACTGGAGGAGGATGGAAATTTTATCCTCTAATTCCCGATTGTATTCTAAGGGGTGGGCTTTTTTCCCCTTGATTCCTCATTCCCCTGAAACTTTTGTATTCTCCCACACATATTTTACAGACGTTATCGTCTTCCCGTGGAGGGCCCCTGCATCTTTTCTTAGAAAGATGCTCCCTAAAACCCCTTCTCGAGGCAAAGGTCTTCCGGAAAAAATCACAGAGAACCATCTCCGTGGAGACCGAACTGCTCCTACAGATGGTGGGCGAAGTCCCCAAAAATCTACGTTTCTGGAGACTAAATTGGAATTTGGGCAGTATAGTCCACCCCGTAACGATCAGAAAAAATCATTTGACACCAGCAGGTCACCCTGCTTAGACCCCCGGACACACTAGAATATTTGTGGCGAATTTAATCACCTAATACCGCGATCGAATGAAAAGCCCTGGAGGCAGTAAAGTGATGATACGGGAAAAGAAGGAGGACGGATAGAAGGGGAAGAAGGTGATGGGCAAGGCAGGTGGGACGGTTTTTTGATGTTTTTTAGCCGTCTGGAGACTTATAGCGTGATACTTGACAGGCGGCCCAGGCAATAGCCAAGGCCACCAACATCAACAGGGCGGAGCCTTTCTCTACCGTCCTGGCCCGACTAATTGCTCGCAGGGGGTTGCCCGCCCTTTGCCCGTGGAGGCAGAACACCTGACTTCCGTGGAGTAGTTTTGCTCGGAGTTGTCTAGCTTGGAATTAAACCCCGAGGTTAGATGGTATGTCCTAATTGCGTGAGCAGTCTGCCACTAGGAGCAGGGGTTTGCAGCACGGTTGCCGCCGCGCCGCCCCCTATGTCCTTCGTGGCTTCAAGCCCCCGGTTGTGCTCGCCAAAATGACTAGCACGTTGGAAAAAGCTTATATTCCCGCCCGAACCGATATGTTCTAGAGGCCGGTTGGACGCCCTCGTCAGGACCCCGCGGGGAGTCCCCAAGTCGTGCGTCACCCCGGTCGAACGAGAAGGGTTGCGACCGCACGGCACCGTCCCCCAGTGGCCGCTTTTATGAAGTATATGGAGTTGCCGTAAATCCGCTTCCGGCTAAGCTTGGCTATCCGTGTCCGGCTTTATGCGCATTCCCCACTGACCATGCCTAGGTGTTGGTGGGGTTGGCAAGCACAGCGCCACGGGGCCTTACTCAGCCTTATGCGGATCACTTAGGATCAACCAGTTATGGCTGGGATCCCCTCCTTATGCGCCCAACTGAGGTTCCGACAGCACCGCCGATCCCCCTCTGTACAACTTTGCTTCCCGGCACTCGCGCTCCCGAGTTATTTATTGAGAGTTTCGCACCCGTAGCCAGAGGCTCTGTCAAATAATCGCCGTAAACTAGACAAATCGCTATTATCAATGCGCTTATAAAAATCTTAAAGACCGCTTGGAAGTCAAGGGCGAAAGATTTACTCGCAAAATTGGGGAATGAGTCCCGGCCGCCCCAACTTTTTCCCCCTTCCCCTCTTTTCGGGGAGTCAGTGGGAGGGACGGTGGGAATCTCGTTAATCCATTTGCGCGTCACTAATTTTTATGACAGGGCATTTGGCTACTCAGGTCGGCCCGGGGAAAAGGTATCCCCATCATCCTGGCGCCATCATCATGAGCCAGGCTCGTCACCCCAAACCGAATTAGGGCGCATGTACGGTGTAATCTCGAATCCCCCGTTAAGGGGAAAAAAAAAAAAATAGTAGAGAGCCGCACGGAGGGGTCTCGCAGAGAGGTTCAAGCTCCCGGTTGGAAGTTAAGGGGAAAGGCGGACTCCCCCGGGGGCCGCCCGGGGGCGATGGCAGATCCGCCCCCCCCGGGCCGGACCTCAAGAGGGGGGAAACCCGATGGAAGAAAAAAGGGAAAAGAGAGTATCGCAATGTTACCAAAATAAAAAAAAATAGGACAAAGTAAAAGACAAACTTACAGCTAAATTAGTATAATAAAACATTAAGTTTAGAGATACGCACTATAAATGAAATTCAATACTCGCACGGGTGCGTTAAGGACAAAACACAAAGAACAGTTATAGTAAAAACAAAAATTAAAAAAGGGTGATTTACTGCCGGTGTCGCCCTGAACTATCGCCTCATAAAGGCATTGTAAATTGTCAAACTGCCCACTATTGTGCGGATAATAAGCCTATCAATCCCTTTTATTAAGGTTAAAAGGTTTCTAGTGGGGGTTGGTTTGGGGCACCATTGCCCGGGCACCAATGATCAGAGGGGGGATGGATATTGTTTTTCCCCCGGGAAACGTTCCCTAATGGCCTGTAGGAAGTTTGGTCGGAATATATGGCTGTCTTGTTGGCTCCTGCCATGCCAATGGGGGGACCCCCTGATATCGCAACATCGAAATAATTCCTGGTTATCCTTGATCAGTTTAGATCTGGTATGCGAAGGGTCCGTTGCGAGCCCTCACTCTATGTTGGGGGGGTTCCCCCCCCTTGCGGTTAACGATCTTCGCTAAATGTTCGACGATATGATCGTGACGTTTAAGCCGCTCGCCCCGGCCGTCCACATTTTTGGGAACGTGAGACACCGACTCCACTCTATCACAGTTGTTCCGGCATCTGCGCTCGGGGGGGGTTTGAAGGAATACCCTTTTAGGGAGGGGGCTGATGGCCTTGAAAAATCTCTCCCCGCCAAAATTAAAAGGGGGCTAGATAGCCACGTGCCGTTAGCCAAACAGTTACCCCCCCGAGCGGGCCGTTGCCGCTATAGCCTTTTTCAGCCTGTCAGACCATGATCTTCTTATACCTCTACGGGAAAACCCTCAACCCCCCCCCTCCCAACCTGTCAAGGAGTCGCTCAGTGAATGTGTTATTAATTTTCGCCTCAGAAAAGGCACCCTTAAGTCTGAGACCCTCAACCTCCTGAGGAGTCGGCAACCGCAGCGTGGATCGCAGCGTCCTGGCATAAACGATTGAGGTGTAGAAATAGTCGGATTGACATCCGTATAAGTTTATCGGCCTCCCCAGGACCCGAAGAGTTATTCCCGGGCCCTGGGGGGTGGGGGAAATCGTGGGATGAGGAAAGATTTTACCACGGCAAGCTTCTGATGAGGTTTCAGGGTGATCTTTTAACGCGTTCAAGCCATAATTTAGTATCAGAAATTTGTTGGGTTAGCTTGGCCCAACGACCCGTTTTTTTAAATCTTAAAAAAACCGTCCGGTTGACATTGAGTATGGGCTCTCCTTCGGAATAAAATTCACTGCGACTGAGCGTGTACATATGTTTATTTGATCCATTGACGTTGACCGATGTGCTACGCTTTTCTCCGATTGGGGTCTACCTCTCCCATTAAAAGGGAGTTTCCATGTTCAGCAGACCTTGAGCTTTTTTGTCGGGGGAGGCCCGGATGAGGTTTCTGCATACCCCCGGACAGCCAGCTGAGTGTATGACTAAGGGTAGACCCCTTTGGAGGCCTGACCTGCAGATACCATCCATGACGAGATTGAAAGAATGGGAGAGATGGGATCCCCTGCTTCCCCGGTCTTATGGGGGTGCCCCCGGGCACCCCGCCGGTGGTTATCCTCGTTGTTGATCCTGTGAGACCGTTCATAATGAATCTCCAACCCCGTCACCCCCCCGAACCTCCCAATCCCCCATCGACCGAGTTATGAGAGACCGTGTCAAAAACCGCGGAGGCCCGGGGGAAACAGATGGTATGGGCCCCCTTTTGGCACTTTTGTTTTTACAGATTGGGCGTGATGTTATTCGTTTTCCCCCTCAATTCGCGAAAAACCCCCTTTTGGGTTTTGATGAAGGTTTGTTCCCAGACGCTCGGCTAGAATTCTGTTGAGTAGTCGTGTAATGGCGCTTGATATCGTGAGGGGTCCCCGTTGCCAACCAGGAGGGATCACGCCTTTATGAATTAAGATTGTTCGTTCCTTTTTTTGGGTTGGGAACAATGCCGGAATCATCGAATTAAATAAGATACAAAAATTTAATTGGGGGAAAACCCCTTAAGTGAACTGGGCTTGACCCCTCTGGGCCTGCAGGTCAGATTTATTCTTGTTTAACGATGGGAAATTTTTGTGTTGTTATTGTTTTTGGTCAGCCAATGGTTCGTGCAGATCATTGATCATTCATCGATAGATGAAGGGCACCAAAGATGTTTGGTATTCGGCTTCAACCAATTCCGCGCCGGTCCCCCCCAGCCCCATCCTCCCCGGGTTTGTCGTCCAGAAAATTCGGCCACCCGCTTTCTGTCCCTTCTGAATTCTTTTTTGGGTCTTTTTTTTAGAGCAGGGCGCGCTTCTGGGAGCGGTTGGCTGGCAACGCCTGAAAACCCGCTTGTTCCCCCTTTCAGCGCCCCGCCTTTTTTTTTGTTTTGCCCCCACACGGGGGGGGGCGGCCCTTGCCGTTCAATTATGCTTCTGACCCGCTCCATATGAAGTTGTTGGTTTCCTGATTGGGCCAGATTGCAAAAAAATCTATCATGTTCATCTAGGACATTTGCGGGGGCATTTGGGAATATCCTTGACATCTCCGGATTCGGAGGCCCGCCGGGCCTTCCTCGATTGGTCCGACCAGGTTTGGCATTCCCGTCGGCAGCAAAAATGGTTCGGCTACCCAGAGATATTGGCAGGTTACCCAATAGGGGTCGGCATCCGTCGACGCATTTCCGAATCAAGCGGTATGGGGTATGTATGTTATTAGATTTAAGGGGTGGATTTCCCCCCCCATAAAAAGACCCCTAATGGAATAGTGTGGGCTCTTCCTGAG